>LR754944.1:5730-16989 GCA_902729485.2 Mus minutoides
AAAAAAAAAAAAAAAAGAGGCTGATGTTCAACCAGATTTAAAAGTCTGTGCACACTGGCCTGTGTTCATGTATATGTGTATGTGTGCAGGTACATACAGATATACATCAGGCATCTTCTTCAGGCACTCGCTAACTTACCCATTGAGACACGGTTTCTCACTGAACTTGGAGTTTAAGGATTCAGCAAACCCCAGGGATGCTCCGTTCTCAAGCCACTCAGAGTTGGGTTAAGGTACCAAGTATGTTCCACTCTTTTGTTTGGTTGGTTTTGTGTAGGTGCTGAAGAAACTAAAGTCCTTAATGATTATAGAGCAAGCACTTTACCAATTGAGTCATCTCTCCAGCTTCCAATATTACTTTGGTAAAATGAAGCATATCAAAGTAAATCGAAGAATAAATTTTCATTTCACATGTCTTTATCTAATATGTTATCCTGCTGACCTTAAAATCCTATTCATCCTTAAGGGACGTTGGAGCCTTCAATACTTAATGCCCTTGTTCATCAGAATTTTCAGCCATTCTTTCTGCCTCATCAAATCATCACTGAACCTTAAAGATACCCAATAATATTTCTTGTGTGCAATTATCCAAATATAGGCATGTTATATCTTATCTGTACTAATAAATACATCTGAGATAAAACTTCTCATTGTAGTGCAAGCATTGTGGCACACACTTGTAATCTCAGCACCGGAAGTACAGGTAGAAAGATCATCCATCGAAAGTTCAGCACACTTTGTAGCTCTTAGGAATGGGAAAAATGGTGTTTACTTTTTACTATCTTAATGTTTCTTTGTTTTCCTCACTATTCTCCAGTGAATGAATAACTAAAACCATTTTTTAAAGCTGAATTTCTGGGGCTAGCGAGATGGCTCACCAGGAAGAGCACTGTCTGCTCTTCCAAAGATCCTGAGTTCAAATCCCAGCAACCACATGGTGGCTCACAACCATCTGAATGAGATCTAACGCCCTCTTCTGGTGTGTCTGAAGACAGTTACAGTGTACTTATTTATAATAAATAAAATCTTTGGGTCGGAGTGAGCAGAAGTCCTAAATTCAATTCTCAGCAACCACATGAAGGCTCAGAACCATCTGTACAACTACAATGCACTCATATATATAAAATAAATAAGTCTCTTTTTAAAAACTAAATTTGTTTATAAAATAAATAAATCTTTTTTTAAAAACTGCACTTCTTTGTTTAGATTATTTGAGTAATCATGTATCTATCATTTCCTTTCTGAAAACCCGCTTCTATATTAGCCACAATGACTGCCCTATAGTGGTAGCTAGTGCATGCCAGCCTCAGTAACATGAGACTCTAGCTATGGACAGATAAGGGAGTAGCCTTGTATATACTACAAAAGACAAGCACAACACAATTTCTGAGTCTTATGCTCTAATCTAAGTACAGTGTCACTCTGAGACTTAAGCTGAAGAGAAGACACTCAGGACTCAGCTGTTTACTGCCCTTGCAGAGGACCTAAACTCAGTTCCTAATACCAACATCAGGAGGCCATGACTACCTATAACTCCAGCTCTAAGAATTCCAACACCCTCTCTGGCCTCCAGAGGCACCTATACACACTTAGCACATACACACATACAGACACACACACACACACACACACACACACATATATATGTACATACACATACATACATAAAAATAGATCTTTAAAATTCCCACCAAATCCTGCAGAATTTCCACCTCAATGCTTTAATATTCCTTAGAATAGCTTTTCAACTAGTCTTTAATATTTGCTCGCTCCAAATCCGCTCGCTCCGGGTTTAGCCTTTAACGGCTGAGCCAACCCTCCAGCCCAGTCTTTAATATTTAAAAAATAAAAATTGGCAGGGCGTGGTGGCACACACCTTTAATCCCAGCAGGCGGATTTCTGAGTTCAAGGCCAGCCTGGTCTACAAAGTGAGTTCCAGGACAGCCAGGGCTATACAGAGAAACCCTGTCTCAAAAAAAACCCAAAATTAATTAATTAATTAATTAAAAAATTAAAATTGTCTGTTAACCCCAAACACAGTACTGAAAGAATTAATATTTCTAAAGCATAGCAATATGTAACTCCTGACCCTTACCAAGTTTTTTGGGGGGGTAGGAGTGAGGGGCTTCTTAACTGCTTCATACATTGAATTCAACCTTATTCTAAACATATACTTCATAAACCAACCTTACTTTACTTATATAAAACAATCTGCTACAATTCCCTCAGATTAACATGTTCTTCCACAAAACCAGACTTCTTACATCCCCTCAGAACATGCTGATCCCCACCTCCAAGTGTCTCCTCGTGCTTCTACCCCCCAGGAAGTATGTGAAATGTTCCTCTGGAGATGCTCTGAAGACACAGAGTTCATATTCATTATCTATATCCCACTTTCTTCAGGAAGCCTCACCCCTACAACTCTGATGTGAAGTACAATGGCTTGGAGTTTATGTATTGTATACATTATTTGAACACTGCTCTGGACAGTGCTGGTTATACTATCATAAAGTACTCTTGTCAAGATAAATGCAAACTGTCACTTTCCAGCATGTGGGTCTATATATAATATGCACTCAGCTATTTGAAAAGCCGACTGCATGATCCTGATTAAAATTCAAAGTATTTTATTATGTCGAAAGAGTTCTAGTACAAAAGAAAATAATGTGATGGCCAGGACTGATTCAAAGTGGTGCAGGGCAGAGAGTAGCAGGAAGAAAGGTAAAGTGAGTGGGCTAGAGATGAAACCAAACTGCTGGGAGCTGATAATCTTTGAGGCTCAGTGAAAGCTACACCATAATCCACAGTTACTTTGTATTTGTAGAAAGTGTTCACAAAGTTTCAATTTTTAAAAAGGACTTGGGCTTGGACTGTAGCTGACTTGTAGAAGGCTTTCCTAGTACATAACTTCTAAATTCAAATTCCAGCTCCCTGACCCCATTAAAAAGGAAAAAAAAGCTTAATATTGTCCTAACTTCATTTTAAATACATATAAAACACATTGTAATCCTTTTTCAAGGGGTGATTGCTGTTGCGGATCCTGGCACCCTGAAATGGGTCTGGGGCACATAAAGGGTTTGCTTTGGCTTTTCTGAAACAGGGTCTCACTGTTGAGGCTCAGATCAGCCTCTACATACTGACATTACAGACTGACATTACTGATCTATAGCACCATGCCTAGCTACAGTTGAGAGAGCAAGAGAGTGAGAGCAAGATGAGACATGCAGACAGGCACACACACACACACACACACACACACACACACACACACACACACACACAAACTCATTCTTGAATTCATGATCATGCTGCCTCACTCCAAAGTAGCTAGGATTACAGATCTGTATACCAGGCCTAGATTGTAACTAACTTCTTTACCCAACAAATATCTAGCTCTCCATTGACCATAAAAGAAAGGTTTCTAGAAAGATCCAGTCTAACAGGGAACTTGCAGCACTTTTATTTTTTTTTCTACAAGTTAATGAAAAGTAAACTGGAGGGATATATGTCATCAGAATGTTGAAAATTTCCATGAGAAGCAAAATTAATCTTACCAGCAAAGCAATACTGTCTATACTTCACATTTTTATTCAATTTTGGCATCCACAAAATGGTCCAAACAATTGCTGAAAGTTTAAAAGAAAAAAAAGAAAAAAAAGGGGGGGGGGGGCTGGAGAGATGGCTCAGTAGTTAAGAGCACTCACTGACTGCTCTTCCAGAGGTCTTGAGTTCAATTCCCAGCAACCACATGGTGGCTCACAACCATCTGTAATAGGATCTGATGACCTCTTCTGGTGTGTCTGAAGACAGCAACAATGTATCCACATATATAAAATGAGTAAATCTTTAAAAAAAAATCAGAAAAAAAGTCATACATAAAATATGGAACGCAGAAAAGTCTTTTTAAGTTTTGGGTTTTTTGTTTTTGTTTGTTTTGTTTTTGTTTTGTCTTGTTTTAGTGGAGAAAAAACTGCTACAACCAAGGCTCACTAAATAATCTCTGTTTAAATAACCTAAGTCAGCCAATGTCAGCTCAGTAAACTCAAAATCTAAAGACACCTGAACCCCTATAGGGAATGAATGAAACAGGTTTCTAAATTATCAGAAAATAACATTTTATGGAGAGAAGGAAAACCATGCTCACGAATTTCTCGATATTTGGCTTAGACCAGGGATCTGTTACTATTAGGGATATTATGTCCCTTGGATATAGCTACCATTCAAATTCAATCACTGCTTTGTCTATGGCATCTTTTGCTAATTCCTTCTACAAACAGTAATATAAACCTACTATTTTTAAGCAGTTTTTTTTTTCTTCAATTCCATTGGATTTTTGAAGTTTGGTTTTGAGCTTCTCCCCCTCCACCTTGGTTTTTTTGGTGTGGTTTGGCTTGGTTTGGTTTGTTTGAGGCAGGGTCTCACTGTGTAGTCCTGGTCATCCTAGAACTTACTATCCAGACCAGGCTGACCTCAAACTCAGAGACCTATCCTGCCTCTGCCTCCCAAGTACTGGGACTGAAGGTATATGCTACTATGCCTGGTATTTATCCATTATTTTTACACAACGTTTTACACATTGTTTTGCACACAAGCCAATTTGGACATTTTGATTTCTAATTCTATTCCGTAACTGCTTAACTTCTTAAGAGATGAGATTTTTTTTTAGTGACGATAACAAACAAAAAGTTTTGAACAGATATATAACATGTATGCTGAGAATAGCAAGGCTTACCCAAGTAAAGCAAGCAAAGCTTGAAACAGGAGAATCTTCCTACACAAACAGCTTAATAATGAAGAAGCCATCCTCATATACTGAATATACTGAGACAAAAAGGAAAAACATCTTATAGTGCCTGATACTTGGACATCTTTACTTTAGGTTTTCCTCTTCCAATAAAAGAAAATCATACTAGTAAATTACAACAATGAAGCCAAGTGGTAATATACTTGCTTCATATGCACAGACCTCAAATATGTTCCTTAGCATGGAAATATTTAACTAAACTATTAGGGACCAAAAAAACAGTGCTAAAACTGTCCATAAACAACTTTGGGGGGAACAAAGACAAAATTAGCAAACAAATAAGCAAGCCCACCAAACTTAAAGAACCAGGATAAGGATATAGCATTTATTTTATAAGTATGAGGACCTGGGCTCTGTCCTCAAAACTCACTGGGCATGGTGTGGACTTGCAATCCCAGCCCTGACTAGGCAAAGACAGAAGGAACCCTGACATTTAATGGCAAGCCAGTCTAGCCTAATTGGTGAGTCTAGAGGCAATGGGAGACTCTGTCCACATTCCTAAAGTTGACACCTGAAGTTGTTCTCTGGCCTACCCACACATGAATCTGTATGAACATACAAATGCACGAACACAGAAACACACTTTTTTTTTTTAATTGTGAAAGAATAATGTAGCCGAACCTACTAGATAACTACATTTGGAAACGCTGGCATTTACTTCACAATCTTTCAACTAAAGAAGTCTACAAAATGAGATTATTTTGAAATAAACTGTCAAATACCCACAACCTGATCAAAGTAATAGATTATGCTACCATAACTAGTGAACTCTCAACTTCTGAGAAACAAAAATACATTAAATCTTTAAGTTACTAGGTTTCATGCAACTTTTTTTCAAGAATGGGTATTTGTAGACTTTTCCTAATAACTCTAAGGGAACATAAAGTTTATAAAATGTTAGAATGTGTTACCAAGTTTTATCTGATACATGCTATTCCAGTGGGATGAAAACCATTTACAAGTTCCATTTAGATTAAAAAATCCTTTGGGGAATGTATGTAGTACATTCTAGTTACACTGTTTCTAGAACATCAAAAACCTCTATAACCTATTTCCCTACTGTTTTTGTTTCAAAACCAACTTAGCTCACTACACTTCCTTTACAAAAAGTCAAGGTGATAATATAGGTAATGACAAAATGATGTGAATTTTCAGCAGAAACTAAAGCTTTCACAAATGTACCCTATCTCACACAGTCTACAGAGACAGTACAGAGTTGAGTCGAGAATCACTGCAGTCACATAAAAAAAAAAAAAGCCATGAACGTGAAAAGTGCTGCCTCGCTTTAAACCAGGGAGTGGGAAGGAAGCAGGGGGCCACTTAATATCCATGGTCTAGCCTAGTACCAAACAAACAAACAAACAAATAAATAAATAAAATTCTCCTAATGCTAAGTGCTCATCTTTTGGCAATGCCCTCTGTCTTTTACAAAATAGAGAGTTATCCAGTACTGGTTACTTGGTAGCTCACACATGTAATTCCAGCCTAAGGAAGCTGAAGCAGGATGATTGCCCTGTGCTTGAAGACAACTTCTTTTACACTGTCAGTTCCAGGATAGCCTGAGCTATAGTTAAGACTTTGTTTCAGAACAACAAAAACAAAGTAATGGGCTGCAAGCTACCTCTAGTATTTTCATTTAGAAGGAAGTTGACAAATGTCACAAGACAATTTTATTTTGTATTTTGCTGTTTGATTATATCTCTCATCCTAATCAAATTAAAGGTTTGTCGATGCAAGTTTCAAAAAATTATATGGTAAACCAACTTTAAATAACTCATGTTTAAAAACCTTATATAAACAATCTATTCATTTGAAGACTTCAGCTATTCAATTTGCAGAAAGAATTCCAAAGTATCAAAGAAAATCATTAAATATGAAGCCTCCATGTTAAATGTTACAAATAAAGACTACACAAAAGTATTTATAGAGCCGGGCGTGGTGGCGCACGCCTTTAATCCCAGCAGAGGCAGGCGGATTTCTGAGTTCGAGGCCAGCCTGGTCTACGAAATGAGTTCCAGGACAGCCAGGGCAATACAGAGAAACCCTGTCTGGAAAAAAACCAAAAAAAAAAAAAAAAGTATTTATAAACTTCAGCTTACTTCTTCCTGTCAATGTGTCAAAGAACTTTTTTACATCTTCTCTATGCTAGAAGCAAGAATTTGATGACCCTAGAAGAGGAGAAATTATTTAAGATATTTAGTGAGACAAATAGCTTTACAAAAGAAAAGATGTATTAAAAAATCACTCACTCCCTCTATCAGACAGTCTTCTCCTTAGAACATACTGCTTACAATTCAGCCAAGTATGACTGCCAAGAGTATCTAGACAAGATTGTTCAAAGTGGCAAGCTTTTCCACCAGTATCTACTTTTTACTTGGAGTTAAAGACAAGTTATTGATAAACTAAACAAAAAGTATTATTTTCTTTTTAACTTCAAGGTACAACTAAAAACAATGGATGCTTATATAAAATGCTTCCAATTTTTAGAAGAATAGGGATTTATTCTCTTTTGCCATACTGGGGCTTAAGTGGCTGAAATAAAGAGCTTTGGCCATGAGTGACAAGATGAAGAGTCAGGTGGATGTCTACAAGTTCAAGGCTAGCCTGATCTACACTGCTGGTCAGTCAGAGCTACATAAAGACCCTGTCTTGAAAGAAAGAAAGAAAGAAAGAAAGAAAGAAAGAAAGAAAGAAGGAGGAAGAGGAGGAAGAGGAGAAAAGATGAAGAAGCTTTATGAGCAGCTTTTCTAATCTTAGTTTACATTTTTAAAACCTTTTTCCCAGTAACAATGTAACATCAAATATAAGAATATTCAAGCTTTACAGGAGGTGAAATATGTAAAATTTACAATAACTTAGTAATGTTTAAAAGTAACTAGAAGAACTGCATTTGTATTTACACTTAAGTTGTTACTATTTTTCCCCCAATAAGAGACATACTGTATTATGAGACTGTTATTGTGACTTTAAATATTTTTACATATATATTAAGAACACAATGTCTTATGTTCAAACTTAACATGTGTTTACCTGACCTATATAATCTTATTTGCTGTTCTGGTAATTCTTTATGTCACTGTGGTGTATTATAGCAAAAACTCTAACTTCTGGTTACACAAACTAGTGCATTTCAATTCTGCTTTCACTCTACTGTATAGACCATAAGCCACCCCTTGCTCTTCGGTTTCTAGCTCTTACTTACTATAGGTAGTAACGGCTAAGTGCCATTGAAAACATGCCTATGTTCAGCTTTGTGACTTCTTTTCTCAGCCCCCATAGTTTCTATGGAAAAAAAGGAATTTAAGTTTGCCCCAAAATATCAACTTCTCTTCATACATACCCAATGTGTTTTTCCATACAACTTATTTTGATAACTCCTATTCTAGAAATGTCAAAAGAGGGAATTTCCCAGATCAAAAGAGAGGGGGGGGGGAAAAGTCAAATTTACACCCATCACAAATAAATGTTATCAATTAACAAAAACATCAATTTAACGGAGCCAATAATTGATACAAAAGGAATCTATAACCCACGTATAATCAAAATACCATCTGTATTTGCATGTGGTGTTCAAGGATGAAGTGTGTGTGTGCTAGATTCACCTGGTTTTGAAATGCTAAGCTGATCTTTATGGGTATAATCAGAGACAACATCAAGTGTCCTGAGGAAAGGCAATTCAGGAGAATGCTGAGCAGCATGGAGAAGGTGGAAAATGAAAAGAGGGGTAAAAAAGGACAGTTAATGAGCCACAAAAAGATCACAAAAAGCAAAACCTTCCTTTCCGAGTAGCCCGAAGATCTTTTCTCTTAACGTTAATAGTCTCCCACTCACTTCATTCACTTCCTAACTTCCTTTACTTTTCAAGGAACAACACGGGCCATCATCTCCCCTATCCTGGAAGTGTGTGCTCAAAGACTGCATTGGAAAGAGGGAAGGAACCGACAATTCTCAAGGAGGTTAAGAAACAGGTGGGTTTATACGGAGCAATGGAGCAGCAACATGATTTAGATACTCACGAGGTGGCTTTAAGATGACAGATGTGGTTAAAGGAGACTTGCACATCGGAATCAACTCGGGTCTGGCAGACAGACTGGGGGGCTGACTACAAGCACCAAGGGGGGCGGCCAGAGGCTAGATCCAGAGCAGCCTCACTGGAGGGGATGGGGCAAAAGGGGGGGGGAACCCCACCAAGCAGGACGGGTGGGCAGTGAGCAGCAGCACCCGTCAGAGTGGAAATGATGGCTCTGGCTTGGGAGACCGGGGCCAGTAGGAAAGGACGTCAGAGGGGAAAGGAGGCTGGGGAAACAGGAGGACCAAGACCTAAGGATACTGTTGCCAGAAAAATGCAGGGGAAACTGGTGATGAGAAACCCTCTTGGGTCCTCAATTGAAGAAATTCTCCAAGGAGAGCCGGCGCTCGCCGCCGCACTGCCTCCAGCCGGGCTGCCTTTTCCTGGTGGTAACTGCTGTGGCGTAGAGGGGAGAGGGAGGAAGAGGAGGAGGAGGAGGAGGCAGCCAGAGGAGGAGGAGGAGGGTGAAGACGAGGCGGGCGGGGGGTAGGGGGGTGGGGAGAAAGGGGGGTGCGGCCTGCACAGTCCCAGCGAAGCCTCCGCTCTCTCGTAGCCGGTCAGCGCCGGGTTTCCTCTAAGCCCAGCCCCGCAGACACTCACCCGCCTGCCTTGCCTCGCTTTTCTCTTAGCCGACTCCACGCGTTGCCGAGTCTTCAAAGGAGACCAATGAACGAGAGTCGGCGAAAAAACTCTTCAGAACCGGGCCTGACTGCTTCAGTGAGTCCGACCTTTACGGCTGAGAGAGAGACTCTCAGCTTTCGGTGGGTTCCACGGCTAGACGGGCCACCATCTTACATTAGGGTAAGACTCCTCCGGCCTCCGCTGCGCAGGCGCATGCCGATCCGGCTGGGAGGGGCGGGGGAGGGGCGGGACAAGCGGCAGGCGGGCGAGTGGGAGGTTGCGGCGGACTGGTCCGCTGCACCCTGGGAGTTGTAGTCCTCCGATAGTAACCGCCCCGGGGCAGGCCGGGAATTGAAGTCATCACTAGAGAAGGCGCTCGGGAACTCGTTCCTCACGTGGCTACTGGAGCGCCGGCTTTCTTCTTGTTTTGCTTCCTCTTCTGCCCGCGTGTGTGGCTACTGTGTCATGTGGTCGGCGGTTTTCACTAATGTTAGCTGAAATGTAGGAAACCAGAATTCTACGAAATTTAACCGATTCGGAGGAAGCAAGGACGTGTCTTTTCTGCCCCGCCCTCCATAGATAGGTATCTGACGGGGGCGGTGTGGCGTAGAATCAGGTTGAGCCTTGCAAGAGCGCGGGATTTGATCTAGANTGGCTACTGTGTCATGTGGTCGGCGGTTTTCACTAATGTTAGCTGAAATGTAGGAAACCAGAATTCTACGAAATTTAACCGATTCGGAGGAAGCAAGGACGTGTCTTTTCTGCCCCGCCCTCCATAGATAGGTATCTGACGGGGGCGGTGTGGCGTAGAATCAGGTTGAGCCTTGCAAGAGCGCGGGATTTGATCTAGAATGGGGAGTTGACACTTTTGGGAAAGTGAGCGTTAATTCGTTTCCCGGTCTTTGCACGTCCTTTACCACCAGTACAGCTGAGCTCATCCTCCTTACGGGAAAATCGCCAGTGAAGAAATACCTGACTAGCCATGTGCACATTTCTCAAGAGAACGCGTGCAGTCAGAGTAGCGTGAGTAGCTGGTGATGTGAAAGCATGTGGACTTACCTGCAAACTCTTGCCTGCACAGATGTGTGCGTCAGGTTCGCAAACTGCACAAAGAAACACGTCTCAAAGGACGTAATACAACCGCAGCCGGTTCGAACACCGAGAAATCCTAAATAACAAAATCAATTTACTGGACTTCCCGGGTTGCCTCCCAGAACTCTGGTGTAGGTGGCGCTCCTGGAGCGGTCGATTCTGTTTATTGCCTAAATTCTTCACCTATTCATATAAGTGCTGAGCTCCTTGGTACCCAGTTCAGTGCCATATGCTGGGAACATACAACAGAGCAAAACACAAATCTGTCCCTATTCTAGAGTGTGTGCACGTACTGGGGTTTGAAGAAGTGAAAGTAAACAAGTTTTCAAATCCACGATTAAAATATGTGGGATGGCGGGCGTGGTGGCACATGCCTTTAATCCCAGCACTCCGGAGGCAGAGGCAGGTGGATTTCTGAGTTTGAGGCCAGCCTGGTCTACAAAGTGAGTTCCAGGACAGCCAGGGCTACACAGAGAAACCCTGTCTCGAAAAACCAAAAATTAAATAAATAAAATACGTGGGATGGGACTGTGGGTGTCGCACTGTGGATGTCGCACAGTGGTAGGGCGCTAGTCTGGCACACATGAGGCCTGAAAGCAAAAGACTTGAGGGGAGGATTGAAAAGAGAAAAGAGAAAAGTAAGAAAAAAAAAAAACCCAAAAAAACAAGAAAT
>LR754943.1:0-13123 GCA_902729485.2 Mus minutoides
ACTGCCCCACCTGAGGATCCATCCCATATACAACTACCAAACTCAGGCACTATTGCATATGCCAGAAAGATTTTCTCCACACCTTCTCTGGATTCTCAGAAAATGTCATAGAAGAAGATGGGAAAACCAAGGACCAAAGGATGGGGACAGGGATACTGTGACATGGTTGTGACTCTTAAACTCAAAACAACTATGGTTACCTAAACAAAACCACACAATTAAAAAAACCCAGCATGAAAGAGGGAGGGAGAGGCTCTACAGCCTCCAACCACAGCTGTTGAACTTTTAGCAACTGAAGGCTGCTGCGGCATGGAGAGTCCTTTTCCTTTGAAGGTGTAGCCTCTGGTAAGTTAGACATGACCTGGTAGATAGCCCCATATGCAAACACATAGGAGCAGTTGCTATGCTTGGTTGATAGTATATGGGAAGAGGTACCTGGGGTAGATCTGGAGAAGGGCAGCAAATGAAAACCTGGGAGTTTTGATTTTTCCTTATCCTTCTCACACTTGGCTTAGTCAGTCATTTACATTCATCTATTCTAACATGTCTATTAATATTTCAATATTGTTTTAATTTGGACTTATCTGAAGTCAATCACTTTCATGTGCTAATTGGATGTTCCAGTAACTCTGAGGTTAGAGTAACTGCCTTTAGAATCGAGTCTATTAGGATAAAGATCTCTGCTTTCCATTTCCTCAATATAAAACAGTAATCAGACTTGTGTGTGTCTCAGAGATCTTGTAACAATCACATTATTTTAATAAGTATAAAATGGCCAGAAGAGTTTCTGACACGTGGGAACCATAGACGAAATGGTGATTATTAATAAGCCAGGAGCCAGGGAGAAAACACACTTCAACAGTAGAAAGACCACTAAACAAAATCTACTTGTATACAGTTTCTGAGAAAGATGTTAATAACTTCCATTTTTTTTCTTAATTCAACAAAAAAAGTATAAAAGTCTAAACTCTGAAGGGGTTAGAGAAACTACCCCTGGGTAGTCCCAGGAGGACTTCGTTTTCATTGCTACTTTGGAACACAGCGCTTAACTGAATTATTTAACTTTACTTTCTTTCCATATAAAATGTTGGCAGTGATATCATCTAGCCCCCCAAGTCATGCAAGATAACCCATACAAAACATTTAGAAATTAAAAAAAAGAAAACATTCTCTTTGGTAATTGTATTTATTATGCACTTACTAATACAGAGCAAGCTTTGTCCCCAGCTTTAATAGGCAGCTAGCACTGCGCCCAACATCAGAGGTAGACTTCTCAAGAAGGTGGGGCCATTTTCACATGGTTGAGACGTTTCTTGGTTCCTCTCTGCTTCTGCCTCTGCCTCTGCCTCTGCCTCTGCCTCTGCCTCTGCCTCTGCCTCTGCCTCTGCCTCTGCCTCTGCCTCTGCCTCTGCCTCTCCTTCTCCTTCTCCTTCTCCTTCTCCTTCTCCTTCTCCTTCTCCTTCTCCTTCTCCTTCTCCTTCTCCTTCTCCTTCTCCTTCTCCTTCTCCTTCTCCTTCTTCTCCTTCTCCTTCTTCTCCTTCTCCACATCCTATAAAGTGGCTCCAACATAAACTCTCTACCCAGCCTAGTAACTTCCCCTCATCTCCAGGTGCTTCTTCAAGATTCCAAGTGTTGTTTTAACGTGTTAATAATTTAGAATAGTCAGTTTTCTTCCTTCCTTCCTTCCTTCCTTCCTTCCTTCCTTCCTTCCTTCCTCTCTCTCTCTCTTTCTTTCTTTCTTTTTTCCTTTTCTCTCTCTCTTTCTTTTTCTCTCTCTTTTTTTTATTTTGAAATAATCTCCCTAATGAGTCAAGGTGCTCTTCAATTCTCAATTTCTCTGCTTTCACCATGTTTGCAGATGTGATTCTTAGCTTGGTCTCCAAAACCTCCCTTCATCTTCACTTTCACGTCCCCTAATACTCCACTCCCACCACCACTCCGTGTGTGTGTGTGTGTGTGTGTGTGTGTGTGTGTGTGTGTAGAAGAGGATGAACTTGTATTTGTTCTCAGAACTCATCTTTTGGTTCTGGAGACAGGGTCTCTCACTGGCCTGAGGCTCACCAAGGAAGCTTAGCTGCTTAGCCAGAAATCCTCTGTAAGGCATACATCTCCAGCTCTTCAAGGTGAGATCACCAAGCCTGGTCTTTTCCCCCATGTGTTCTAGAGTCTATCAATCTCAACTCATTATTTTTGGAGGGCACATGGAAGTCCTTTACCACTGAGCAGTCCTGATTCACTGTTTAATTTTTCATCATTCTATCCTCTGGAATTGTGTTCTTACCATGGTAAATGTCTTTTGTTTCTTCTACTTGTCAGGGTCTTTCTGGACTCTGGGCTTCACACTTCTTGTGTCTGATGATTGCAATGCCCTTCTTAAAGTTTGCATGTGGTGGCTTCCCTTTTGCTTATGCCTCAGAAGAAATGTTAGTTCATCAGAGATGTCTTCCTGGATACCTGTTGTCCAATCGGCATTCCTTCTCTGTCAAAGCTGTGAAATGACAATAGCTAGCTAGCCATCCTTTTCTTATTTCTCTTATCTACTCATTCACTCACATCTAGACTCCAGTACGAGGCATGCTCATTTACATGCTATGTATACTGGTGGTATGTGTGTGCATGTTTGTACATATATGACTCACAAGCCTACATGTCTTCATTGGCTTCCTAGGGCCTTTCCAGCCACTAAGTAAAATCAGTTGTATAAGGCCCATCAGTTGGATTCAGGTTTATTAGCTGTGGCATATGGATGTTTAGCACATGGCCATGTGTTTCTCACGAAATGTAACTTATAATCTGTCTATTATAACTACACAACACATGTTGCTGCAGTCATTCCTTCCCAGCTCTCTTCTGTATCCCATTTCTTTCTCAGATGGTCTGTTTTCATTTCTGTTTCCACCCAAAGGTTCCCTTGTCTATAGTAACACCTCTTTTTTTATTTTTAAACACTCTGGAAATATGGAGTGTTATCCTGAGACTGAAATATTCCATATTTTTTTCTTGAACAAAACACTGATTGTCAACAATATGTGATTGTCTCTTTTCCAACTCTAGCCTTGAGCCAGTATCAAAATATTCATGAATAATTCGTAAATAATTAAATTCCTTAGGTTTTTTTTTTTTCTTATTCACAGGAGCAAGGTAATTTTGATCTCCTTGTGGATTAGATTATCCATTAATGTTCTAAGTTAAGCACTTTGCTTCCAGATGTGATTTCTTTGAATATGTGGACTGATAGGACCTCGAGCGGCACACGGTCTATGTTTTCTCTGTAAATAAAAGCCTACAAAATTTCAACAAGTCAGTCCTTACATGCCACATGGAGAGATGGATGGCAAGCCACGTTAACACACCAGTTCTCCCAATACACAACCACAAACACACATTCTCAAAACACTGCTTCACATTTTATCCACAGCATATGGGATAACTGATGAGTTGGTTATCTCTTGAAAGAACTCAATTCAGTTTTTTGCTTCAATGCAAACAAAAATGATATACTCTACTTGCTACCTGTATATAAATATAAACACACAGAAAACATTACATTTTGCCTCCTCAAAATCACACACATGGAACAAAACACAGAAGCAACCATAAAACTATAAATAAACATATTTATAGATAAAATTGTTAAAACAAAGGAGAAAGTATTAGTCAATTTAGGACAGCAAGTTGAGGATTATATCTCTTCTATAGCAGTAATTTAATTATATATTATTGGATTTTAAAAGGTGTCAGTAATGTGTCTCACCTTGACCAACCAGCCCTGGGTTCTTATCAGCTGATTGAATTTTTAGTCAATTTGTAAATTCAGTGTCAATTAAGACATACCAATTTACACCTGTAACTCATATAATATTATGAGACTATATAGGTCATGATTATTCATTATGTTCTATATTTCTTAAATTAAAGTAATTATTTTATGACATAAACTAATCAAGCATTAGGTCATGTAGTTCTGTCAGAAAATTATCCTCAAGGCAAAGGCTGCATTGCATGTACTTTTTGCACAAAACCATCTCCTGTTGTCCTGCATGTTTCCCAAAATTTCCACTTCTAAGACCATGTTTTGGCCTTAGGCAGCATCTTCATGATTCTGTAACAGGAAGATTGCAATAACTTCCTACCAGTAGTCCCTTAACCATCTTTACGGTATAAGGCAAGAAGAACAGGGACAATGTTTTTTGTAGGGGAGAGATGCTCTGTGTGCAGGAAAGGGTTTTACACCACAATAAGAAGCATCTTTCTCTTCTCTGTCTTTCCTCTGTTGCTTTGATGAGACTTCATCATGCCTCATGCTCAGCATCGCTATTGCCCTTTCAGGAGACCTACCACCACACTCATTTCCTCTCATGAGCTCCTTACAGTCAAGCCATTCAACTTATGATCATCCACAGATAATATAACCCTGATCAACTTCCACTATTATCCCCATTCCACATTCAGAATTCCCTCTGTTACCTCAAATGAGACTAGGGCTGAAGGACCCTTCTTTTTCTGTGTCTGTAGCCTTAAACAATGCACTGTTTACCCATAGATATCACTAAATTATTTTTAGACATAACATGTATACAATGAGCTAGAACAGTTCCCATTGGTAATCTTCAGTGGAGAGGAGCAACTCAAAAAAATCACACTGTTAGAGATTTCTGCTTTCACCTAAATAAAGGGGGGAATGTCAGAGGAGATAGAAGCTATCAGGAAAGGTGTAATAGCATGGACAAAGCCGGAGGAGAATGCAGGAGAATTAGAATGTTTTTAGTAGGCTTAGACAGCACAAGACAGGAAGCTAGATTCTGTCTAGAAACCATTGAGAGCATATTCTCTTTAAATTCTAAAAGAAGCAGAAGGTGGCCCATGATTCTTTAAATTTTCTTTACGATTAATAATTGTGTTATGTAAGTTGTTCATTTTACTAATGCCTACTTGGCACTGTATCATCCCAGGATCGTCATCCTAGAGTGACACTGGAAAGTTTACTAATGCAGCATCATTAGCACGCAACTACTGTAATATTCGATATGGAATGCCTTTGCTGAGGCTGCATATCACGGGGGCTTTATGTGCATTGTGAGTGGGAACCTTGGAAAATACATAGAGATGGTTTCAGGAGAGGTAATTATGAAGAGGGAATGCCACACCCTCAGATGTAGCATTCTACTCCTCACAGATCAGCAGCCACACGAATTTGGGCTGAGAGAATTATGAACCATTCTATGCAAGTCTTGTGCATGAAGCCACAGCTAATGTGAATTCTTATGTGTAATAGGCCAATCATTTCCAGAAAACAACATTTGTGACAGTTTGTTGCAACAGTTGGTTTTGACCATTTTTTTTCTCTGCTCACTTTTCTACAATGATTCCTGATCCCCAGGAGGAAGAAGTGTGATCTAAATGTTCCATCTGGGTTGAGCACTCCACAGTATCTGGTACTTGGCACTCTGAGCCATTATGAGTTCCTGTGTTGATCGGCACCTATTGCAAAAAGAAGCTTCTGTGATAGAGGGCTTTGAGCAACAGTGACATCCAAGTAAATGTTACACATTCCACTGGGAATCTTCATCTTTTATTCTCCCAAATGCCGAAACTCATGACAGTGGATGCTCTAACCAATAGGCAGAGTCTAGGAGCCTTCTGTGCACATCAGTATTTCCCATCCCTTCCCATCAGACTCCATTCCCAACCATTTGAAATCAAGCAATATCTGAAGAGACTTCCAATTATCACCTCTATGTAGACGGTATTGATGTCCAATGGCCAAAGGCCAACAATCCTACAAAACGTCTTTTGGGATGCAAGAAATGCCCCATGGGAAATAGTAGTCTAATGAAACATGTAAGTCATCCCTAGTTTATTCACTGGCTCCACTAACATGAATACCTCACATCCCAGTTAATCATTTCTAAGATACCAAGGCTTGGTGTCATTTCCAATATGTCTATGGGTCCAATTAACATTTTGTTATATGTTTTGAGTATCAAATCACTAGCTATATGTCTAATATCTAGAATAACCATGTTAGCTTATTTAAGACCCCATGAACACCTTTCTTCTGGCTAATTTATCCAAATTACCTTTTCTAGATTGTGGTCATTTTTAAAACAAAATTGGAACTAAAGAGTTGTGACTGTGGTTGAGATCACTTGTTCTTGTTGCAAACTAACATTTGGTTCCCGCCTGTATCTGGTGGCTCAGAATAACCCATTAGTCCAATTCTGGGAGGTCTAATGCCATTTCATGGCCTCTGTGGACATTGAATAATCTATACCTGCGGGCAAATACCCATACACATTAGATAGATGGAGAGAGAGAGAGAGAGAGAGAGAGAGAGAGAGAGAGAGAGAGAGAGAGAGATTCTGTAGGTTCAAATTCTAATTTATTATAGGCCAACATATTATATTCATTTTCCCTTGAAACTGCTTCATAACTAATGTCCCCAGATATTCTATACCAAGATTATGAGTAAAGATTGCCAGCTATGTAAAAGAATTGTGGTTATAATCAAAGCTTTTGTTATTTTTCAGAAAGCCACCTTGCCTATTGCCATTGTGATCTGCTCTCAGAATGTCGTCTACAGAAAGTCCAGTGGTTGTGGAGAGATGGTATGACCAGCTTTCTCCAAAATTTTCCTGGGAAGTAGTGGCAGGAGCAGAAGGGGAGAAGGGTACGTGCTCTGCATATTTGCTTTTCCTTGTCCCTTTCATCCTAAGAAGGAGGGAGACTAGAAAGCAGTAAAGCAGAAAGCATTTCCTACAGGTAGCATTAAATCATTCAGCACAGTGGTCTTCAGGGAGCAGATTGGTTCCTCCTTCCTTTGCAGAATGACCTCTCTGGCTAAATGTTCCTCATCCAGTTCTCAGTGTCTTCACCTGAATCTCCAAGGCTTTCTACCTTGACTTGAGCCAGTGTAACAGCGACTTTGCTTCTGCAGACACGGGTCTTGACCCATGCATCACGTTCAAAGCCTCCTTCAATGGCTCCCCAGTGGCGGGAGGCTGAGGGCTGTTTTGCTTGTGATAATGTGCTAATCGCCAAGACCTGTCATAAATTCTCCTTTTGTATTGTCATTTGTCAAAGTCGCAACAAGGGGCTGGAAAAGAAAAAGAAAAGAAAGAGCAGGCAATGGGTAATGACAGAAGAAAAGCTTGGCCTTAGTTTTATTTTCTCCCCCACAGAACTTTTGCCTCCCCTCTTAATCTGTAAAACATCTGATGGTACAGAGCGGGCACTGCAAACACAAATGAATAAATAGCTCTTCATGTGTCTCCCCTGACGGTTTTCTTGGGTCAACATTTTAGACAGATGGCTAAGTATAAAAAAGGAGGTAGATAATTTACATTGGAGTCCCCAGTTGATGCTTGGGACCTTGCGAATGTATTTTCCACAGTTCTGCCACTTGTCAAGAATTTTCTGGTTGGGTGACTTATCCTCAGTATCAGTGTGTGTGTGTGTGTGTGTGTGTGTGTGTGTGTGTGTGTGTGTGTGTGCAAGTTCTCCTGAGGTTGTTACCACAAAGATTTCAAACACAGTGTGAGGAAGGAGCATGGTTTTACATTGCAATTGTTTGGAAGGAAGGCAACCAACGTTGGCTATTGGGTTTATAGAGTACAGAGTCTACTACTTCTTTTGTGCATTCTTATTGGTTTTTGAGACTTTCCTACAATGTTTCTTGATTGTATTCTCTCTTTCAGCCTTTCAGATCCACTCCCCCTTTTCCTTTTCCCCCTTTTCTCCCCATGCCCCCCCTCTTTCTCTCTCATTCTTGTTGTCATTTTATCTCATCAGCCCACCCAGTCCAACTTGTGCTGCTCAAATGGAAGTGTGGTCTTCTACTGTTGCATAATGACCTACTGTGCATTGTATGCTTAGACAGAAGAGACTCTTATTCCTCTCAGACGCTATCAGCTGTCAGTAGCTCCACAACCTAAGATTAAAACTCAGACTCATCTCCTGTCTCTGCGTTGGGATTTTGTCTGACTTGAGCTTGTGCAGGTCTTGTCCATGCTCTCAAAGCTGCTGTAAGTTTACATGTGTACTGCAGTGTCTTCTCTACAATTCATCACTTCTGACTCTCAGGATCCTGCCGCTCCCTTGTATACAATTATCCATACATGCTAGAAAGAGGGGGGATGATACAGGTGCCCTTTTTAGGGCCGAGCTTATTCAGTGCACGTTGAGCAGTCATGAACTTTTGTGTTAATTACCATCTATTTATAAAACGTGCTTCTCTGGGGAGGGTGGAGATATTTGCTAATCTATGGGCTTAATGACAAGACAATGGGGCTCAGTTTACCACTGTGGTCATTTAGTAGAATTACTATTAGCTTCGTCCCTATAACCTGTGTGATCTGTCTAGCCACAGGTTCTTGGTTCCCCAAAAGAGTGCCAGGTATGTGATTTATCTTATGGACCAGGCCTGAAAGCCAATAGAATGTGGTTAGTTCCTTCCTTGATGTTCATACCCCTGTTGCACCAGTGGGTATATCTTGCCAGGCCTGCCATCAGTAGCTCTACGTAGTCACAGCTAGGTGACATGAATGATCATTCTTCTCCCACATTAGAGTGCGTAGCACCTCCCAGCCTTGTGAAAGCTGCCCAGCAGGAATGAAGCCTCCAGCTCATTACCACGTCACTTTCTCCATGGTCTTTAATTCATATGGTGTCTTCAGCAATAGTATCATATTGTCAAGGTCAGGATGGGCAGGTTGAGCAATTGCAAGAGCATTGGCAATAGCCCATAATGCCTCGCATATATGGGACCCTACCAAGTGGCAGTTCCAAAAACAAAAAGCAATTCCTGGTACTGAGATTTTTATTCCTTAACCTGTGGTAAATTGCAAGGATATGATCATCACCCTTTTACTGGATAACCAAATATAAACTAGCATGTGTGTGTGTGTGTGTGTGTGTGTGTGTGTGTGTGTGTGTGTTAGAAGGCTTTTGTAGTATGCTTTCATATATCTTCTTCAAAAGGTCTTTAGCGCAGTTATGTCTTCCTGCTTTATTTCTTTGACCATGCATTCCCATCTTAACCCCTATGTCTGTGATTCTCAACATTCCCAAAACTACAACCCCTTAATACAATTCCTCATGTTGTGGTGACCCACAACCATAGAACTATTTTTGTTGCTACTTTATAAGAGTAATTTTATCAGTTATGAATTGTAATATAAATATCTGACATGTAGGAGATCTGAAATGTGACCCCTATGAACACAGGTTGAAAAACACTACGCTATGCCAACTTAACATTTTCTATTTCATTGTTTCCCTTTAACTCTTTATAACTGCATTCTGTGTTCCTGCTCTCGAAAGAACTGTCCACCACAGTTCTTTACTAGTTTTCTGACATCTGTGTATATTTCAGATGAACCATACATATCTGAATGACATTTTATCTTGAATGATTCAAAGCTAATCTCCAGAGATGAGAGAAACCATGGGACATTATCTTTCTGAGCCTGGCTTACCTCATTCAGAATTGTTTCCAAATACATCAAGTTAGCTTTGAAATTCATACTTTGCTTTATTAAAGCTGAGTAATAGATCATTATACAAATGTACACATTTTTATTATTTTCATCAGTGGATAGTCATCTAGGTTGTTTGCATTTAAGATCAGCAATCAATAAATAACACCTCATGAATTAAAAACTTCCTGTAAAGAATAGCATCATTTAAGTAAAGAAACAACCTACAAAGTTGGACAAACTCTTTACCAGATATATATCTGACCAAAACCTATCATCAGGAAAACCATTAATCTAATTTTTTAAATTGGGCATGTAACTATACAGAATGCCCACAAAGGCAAAATAGCAATCTATTCTTACGCCTGGTTCCTCTCTCTTTGCACAGTGCTTTTGAAGCTCACGTGGTGGTGAAGATAACTCATAACCTTCTTAATAACTCATACTCCACTGTAAGACCAAATGTTGCTTAACCTATTTTCCAACAATGGCTAATGGACATGTGATTATATTATCAAAGGCATGCAATGGTCTCTCATGTCAACCTAGCACCATGTGAGAGAGCTTGTCTTTTAAGCTGCTCAGGCACACACTGCTCGGTGCCAAAGCCAACAATCTCTCACCTCGATTCCTTGCCTTTGCCTGGAGACTTCTCTAAAAACATATTTTCAAGAGCCCAAAACACTTATTGTCCAGAGCACTGCGGAGATTAAGAAAGGCCTTAGCCCATGATTTTGCCACAAAAAGCCATCAATATGAGCAAGCTCTCTTACCTTACTGCTTGTTCGGTGATATTCTGGGAGGTCTGAGGATAACACATACAGAGAAAAGGAGACCTCAGTTCAGATTTGAACTTGGGAAGTGTTACATTTAAGACATCAGTTTTAGTACTCTTAAATTTTAATTCAGAGCAGAGGAGATGGATGTTAGTAAAATGCTTCCCATGTAAACAGAAGGGCTGGTGTTTGGTCCGCTAGTGCCTCCATATACAGTCATGTGCAATAGCATGTATAAATGATCTCAGGTGTCTCTCTGTCCATCCAGCATAGCTGAATCAATGGCCTTTAGGAGCAATGTGTGTGTGTGTGTGTGTGTGTGTGTGTGAGAGAGAGAGAGAGAGAGAGAGAGAGAGAGAGAGAGAGAGAGGCCTTTTCTCAAAAATAAAGGTGAGGTAATTGAAAAGATAACCCACATTGACTTCTATATTCTCTAGGCATGTATATGAATTTGCATACTGTTCACCAATATGTTCTAGCTCAGTTGATTAGAGAATGAACTAAGGTTCATGGGCCTAAGTCAGCTTTCCAGTGATATAATTAGTAATAGATAGGACCAGGATTCGATATGCATATCCAAAAGGTAGTTGTGCTTCAAAAGCAATGAAAGTAAATAAACTGTCTTGGATATACCCACAGATGAAAACAGAAAGGCACACACAAACACACATGTAATTAAACTTACAGGAAGGAAGGCATAGTATGTATGAACTGAAGGATCCACTTCAACACTAACAAATATGCATCTTTTAATAAGCGTGTTTCTGGGAGACTTTGGAAACCAAAGAACTAATTTAATGACTTGTGTTGATGCAAAGAATATCTAGTCCCTAAGATGGAGAGAATGTACCACAGAAACTGCATCTGGGGAAAAATGGGTGTGTTTTTCTTCTTAAAATCATAGGATAGGCAGGGCTACCTACTGAGTCCATTTCTACGCACATTCAGTCAAGAGACCCTTTTGATTTCAAAGGGACAGACAGCATATGTTTAAGTCTAACAAAGGAAAGATAAAATTCAGTTATCTTTACTAGTAGGAAGACAAGGAATAGAAATAATCCTGATATTAGAGCCCGAGGGTCAACTGTTCACTCCAGGGGAGAGAGATGCTCTAAAGGCTCTTGCATTAATTTCCTCACAAGAAGATTGGGAACTTCAGCTGTGGAGTTTACAGAGTTGTCACTGCAAAGGCAGATCTGTGAGAATAATCCCCACCATGGACTGAGGCAGAGTTTTATAAGGACCGCAAAAGTAAAGAGAGGGGCAGGAGAGACGGCTCAGGGATTAAAAACACTGGCTGATTTTCTGGAGGACCTGAGTTCAATTTCAAGCACCCACCTGGCAGCTCACAACTCCAGATCCAGAGGATCTAGTGATCACTTCTGGCTTCTGTGGGCCCAGAATTCATATGCCACACAGACAAAACACTCATGGACATAAAATTGCTACATGTTAAAACATATAGAAAATAAAAATAAGTGTTTCTGTCTAATTTGTTCCCTATTTTTATTTTCATTTTTATTTTGGTTTTTCAAGACAGGGTTTCTCTGTATAGCCCTTGCTGTCCTGAAATTCACTCTGTAGTACAGACTGGCTTCAAACTCAGATATTCACCTGCCTCTGCTCCCAAGTGCTGGGACTAAAGGCATGTGCCACTACTGCCCATTATTTTGATTTTTTAAAATATATTTTATTTATTTATTTTTGAGTTCATTTCTCTCTTTGTGTCCCTCCTTCTAAACCCTCCCATGTACACTCCCACCTGCCTTATCTTTCAAATTCATGCCCTGTTTTTTCTTAATTTCTGGTAAAAGTGTGTGTGTGTGTGTGTGTGTGTGTGTGTGTGTGTGTGTATGCATGCCTGTGTGTTTTTCTTTAAAAAGTTATTTTTACAGGGCAGAAGTTTTCTCTAGTTGGGTTAAAAAATTTATTTTATTTTATTTTTATTTATTTAATTAATTGCCAGGCTACTTCTGTCATAGCATACCATTGGTTGTAAAGGGCCATTTTGTTTTGCTAAGGAGACACGGGAAGCTGCCATTTAAATCTTTTCCGATGTCCTTCACATAAGCACTATTGTATGCCTCCTATTACCACACTGAAACCCCAGCCCGAGAAGCATAATTTCATTTATACCATTACACGGATGATTTTGTAACTCACATTGGCAATGCTGGAGCTTCCAGTTGGGAACAATGGGCAGCACAAGCCTTGGAAGTCAGTTAAACCAAGCGTTTCATATCTCCCTAGCAGGAGCCATTGTTCATATCTGTCATCCGATATACGGCCACCGTGCGTAAATGCGATCCTGAATGTGGCTTCCTTCCCCTGATGGAGGAAATGCAGGTCTGTTTTGCAAAGCAGAGCAGCCCTTTGCTTTATCATCAGGCCTGCATGCGTAGCATCTTAAAACGCGGTGTGAAATTGAAGCCCTACAATGACAGCTCTCTCTACACCAGCTCCCTGGCATCTCTCCTGCCCTTGGCTTCCCTTCTCTGGGCCAGGACTGCCAATTTGAGTCTTACCTCAGGTAACTATAGCAAAGCAAAGCCTAATCATTTTAATGGGATAGGCGACATCTTAGGGGAAAAAAAATAACAAAATTAAAGTTGATTTTAACCTGCAATGAAAAACACGCCATGGGGTGTTTCCATGTAAAATCTTGGATGTTATACAATGCATGGAGGGGAAACAACTGAGCCAGGGGAGAGAAAGGGAGGAAGAGGGAGGGAGGAGGGAGGGGAGGAGGGGAGTTTGCTGGAGTTACTTTTGGCTAAAGTCTGCTTCTAACTAAGGCTTCATGGACTGGGTTTAGAGTTTCCTGATGCTAACAATTAGTTCTACTTGGTGTCAGGCCTCTGAGAAGTGGGG
>LR754629.1:0-13228 GCA_902729485.2 Mus minutoides
ATTAAAATATACACTAATGGGCATTCACTTAACAATATACCATATTATCATTTTAAATAGTGTTTTAGCAGGGCATGGTGGCACACATCTGTAATCCCAGGACACAGGAGAAAAGGGCAAAAGATGACAAGTTTAAGAGCAACCTGTGCTACATAGCATGGTCCTGTCTCAAAAATAAAATGCCCAGAGATGTTTTGTGGCATACACTTGTAGTCCCAAAACTTACACATCTGAGGCCGAAGGATAGCAAGTAGGAGGACAGAGATAAACCTCTTTTCAAGTAGTACATATATTAAAATTATTCAGGTGTAAGCTGGGAGGTGGTGGCATACACCTCTAATCCCAGCACTTGGGAGGCAGAGGCAGGTGGATTTCTGAATTCAAGGCCAGAATGGTCTAGTCTACAGAATGAGTTCCAGGACAGCCACAGAGAAACCCTACCTTGAAAAAAGGAGGAGGAGGAGGAGGAGGAGGAGGAGGAGGAGGAGGAAGAAAGAAAGAAAGAAAGAAAGAAAGAAAGAAAGAAAGAAAGAAAGAAAGAAAAAGAGAGAAAGAAAAGAGAATCTTATGTTTTTATCTACTTAAAGTGCATTTGCATACATGTACTTGCAGAAATGGTTGCACGAAGAGCAAGATGCACAATGGCTGATGTTTTCCTTTGTGTGTGTGTGACGGTTCTTACTTTAGTGATGAAGAATTGAAAGAAAGAAACCAAAGCATAGAGAGAAACAAGACATGCTGCTTAAATATTAATAGTGATGGAAGAATCAAGAAAACTGTAAGCTATGCTGGGTATAGTTATTAAAGAAGGTGGAATCACAAACAATATCAAAGCTCTATACCTGATTAAGTTTCATTTGTATAGAGAAATCCCCAGCAGTGCCAGCTACAGAAGAGTGAACATATTTTTGAGCTCATGTTTGCCTGTGTAAACCATGATGGGCAAGTGCCTGAATGCTTTATACAAAGTGAACCTGACTACCTGGGCTTTCTGATCAGCACAGAGAACACAGGGCACTGTCTGGTCCATCCAAAGCCTGTGTCCAGAGCTCCTAAACCACCCATACTTCACTCTTTGCCCCCAGAGTTCACAGAGGAGCTCACGCTTCACGGACTCCTTCACTTGGCCTGAGATCTACTTCTGAGTTCCATAGTTACAGAAGCCAGATGAACCTCTCAGTCACAAAACCCGTGTCCTGGGGATGTGCTATCCCAACAATAGACATTTCAGGCTTCAAGCCGTGACTTTCATGGCTCGCATGGCTGTGTAGATTTCTTTCACGCTAAGCTGGAAAGATAATGCCCAGGGGGCCTTATCTTTCTTAAAGAATGTCAACCTTACTGACAACCAGACACACAACAATCATTTTCCTAAACAGAAGATATTTTCCTTGTTATTCAAAGGCCCTGGATTTTTCTAGCCAATCTCAAGAAAAGTCACAGCAAGCTAATATCTGTGAAGATACTAGCCATTTAAAACCCATGGGCTAGGATGCCAATCAGATCAGAGACACCACCCACAGTGGGAGACCCAGAAGTCACAGGATAGACATGTGACCTATTCCAGGAACACTGGTGGGGGGTCCCTCTATTGTCCCTATTGAACCCTCTCCTGCTGCTTCCTGGTATCTCATTAAAGAACAGAAACTGTAGTACATTTCACTAGGAGGGAGGGAGGTTTTTTAATTCAATCTGTGGGCACAAAGGAGCTTCTCTTTGTGAGCTTCTAAAGTATGGAGACAAAAATCAGGACAGCCCTTCAAAGAGTGTTATTAACACATTCCCTGGGGAATGCTGATGGAAACCAAGTCTCACAGCCTGTCAAGCCCCAGGACACAGAGCGTGAACTCCCCACTTCTCCATTGTGCCCTTGATCTCAGGTGGTAACAAAAAGCAGAAATATTCATGACATTTTAAAAAATAAAATGGTGGCCACAGTAAGAAACAGGAATAGAAATTTTTAAATATGTATGTGAATGGATAACAGATACATGGATAGATAGATAGATAGATAGATAGATAGATAGATAGATANACAATCACTGGGAATATGGAATATTAGCCTGTACATCCAATATAATTTTTGTTTTAAAAGTGATACTATAAACTTGGTATGTACACCTTTAGTCCCAGCACTTGGGAGGCAGAGGCAGGCCACTCTCTGAGTTTGAGGCCAGCCTGGTCTACAGAGTGGGTTCCAGGACAGCCAGGGCTACACAGAGAAATTCTATTGGGTGAGCTGTAAACGCTCTTGCAGGAAAGAGCTTTGAACCCCACCACCACTTTATATGTGATATATACTATTTCCCCTATCCTCATATTCTTTCCATAAGACTTTTAAATTAGAGCTTTGAAATGACATAGCTCACATTCATTTACTACCCTGAATTATTAATGTAGTTGGTCAATTGTGTGTGTGTGTGTCTGCCTACATTCCTCTTATGTGAATTGTCTTTTCTTATCTTTGATTATTCTGTTGGAATTTTTGTCTTTTCCTTAGCAGCATTTAGCATCCTTTGTACGTCCTGGGTAATCCCTCTTTGTTGGTTCTGTGTGTTAGAAACACCTTCTCTCCCTTTTCTGGGAGTCATCTTCTCACTTATTTATGAGCTGTGTTAAATTTTTATAATATAAACTGTCATTATTAAGCAGAAGTGATTTACACACAACATAAACGGGGCTGCCGGGCGCTTCTTTCCCAGTACACAGCTGAACCGCCTCTCATTTTTCAATTTATTTCCTTTGATAGAAAAAAATTTTAAAGAAAAGAAAAGAAAGGAAAAGAAAAGAAAAGAAAAGAAAAGAAAAGAAAAGAAAAGAAAAGAAAAGAAAGCATATGTGCCTAATGCAAAATTCAAAACTTGCAAAATATAGAACAAAGTCCTCCTCCTCTTTCCCAGGATGCTCGCTCAGTTCCCTTCTCCCTCCTCACATTCAGGAGGGGGGGAAACGTCTGCATCTATAAAATTGTGTATTTCTACGGATTTATCAATGTATTCTTTTTCCACAAAAATGGTAACATAGTTCATTAACTCATAGTTTTATCACATGCTACTACTCATCTTAGAAACATCTGTGTGTATTACAAGACAATATCCATTATCAGTATTGTACCTTCAGTGTGACTTCCTTTCTTTGGTTTTACACCTGTTTACATTCCATAAACAAAGGAAAAACACAGCCTCGGGGGTGTCATGCCAACCTGGGCCAGGGCTGAGTTGGAGTTCCATTTGCTTCCTCCACTAGAAGCAAGTTAGGGGTCTTCTTGTGAAACCTTACTAGGTTTCCTCTTTGTAAAAGGAGAGTAATAATAATGTTTCCCATGCCATGTAACAGGAGCAGCTACATTACCCAAGTCCTGAGCTGGCACAATACCTGATACATAGTAACTGCTCAAAACCTCAGCCTCCTTTCCCTTACAGGCCAGTAACCCACATCTACTGACGAACACTGAATTACTCCCAAAGGTTTTCAATACGCACAAAGCTGTTGGAGGTATTTTTATACATGTGTTCATTTTATATATGTGAATGTGTGTGCACGTGTGCCTAGGTATTCACACATTACAGTCAATAAAGAGGCATACGTAGCAAGACCGAACGCTGCATCTATGAACATAAATATCGCAACTGTCAAAAAGTTTACATTAATATTCACTACCGTAGGTAACATATGTGTATGCTACAATACATCTCACTAATCCTGTGTTATCAAGATTCCAACCTTGTCCAGTTAATATACCTTAAAAAATAAACAGTGAAAAGATGAGGCCTGCAAGTGCAGTTCAGTGACAAGAGTGCTTGCCTGGCACACGGAAAGCCCCAAGTTCAATCCCTGTCACTGACTACAACACGGGAGGTTTGGCTGAGGCTTCATATTTTGCTTCGTGTTATTATAGCAGAAGTGTCTTCACCTATTCAGGTCATTTTCGGTGTCTTTTTGTTGACATATACTCACTTCTATGACAGTTCCATCCTTTACATTCACCAGTTCATAGGATATTTTAGATAGTTAAAATCGTACCACTTTGGCTTAATATGATTCATATGTTTTTTCCAGTTTTGTCTTTCTTATGTTTGTTCATTTTGGTTTTTATGTTTTTCATTATAGTGAATTTAATCCTTTTTCTGGATTTTGGATACAGTTTTGTATCATTTGTAGAAAGACTTTACAAGAATCGCGTTTCTGGAACATTCTCTCATTATTCTTTCTGGTACTGTTGTTCTGGCTTTACTGTGCTAATGTTATGCCTTTCGACTATCTTGATTTATTTTGGGGGGAGAGAAGGTCTCTCTGTACTTTTTCTAAGAAGCTACCCAAGAGCTGTACTCGAGCATCCTCTGGAAGCTGAGAGTTGCCTTGGTAACTTGGCCACTGAATTCTGACACCCATCACACTGGAAGGAGGACTCTGAGCCTTGGGAAACAATAAAGTCCACGTGTCCTTTTCCCTGCACTCTCAAAAAACCTGTCTGAGCTGCACCTGGACCCCTAATCCACCAACTGCAGTGAGAGTGTGATGTTTGAGGCCTCTGAGTTTGTAGCAATCTGTAATCACAACAAGGGAGAGTAAACCAAGTTGTAGAACAGTGCACACACACACAGTAAATATCTCTTAGTATATAAACTTACGGCAGAGGGTAGAGCTGAAGGAAATGTCAGCACAATGCCTACAAGTCTGTCCCTAAGTTTACAGTGCAGTGAGTCAATGATTCCAGACTGTCATCCAACACTCCAAAGTTCAAAACTTTGGCACAACTCTTTTACAAGTCACAAATGTCAAAGCCTGGGCTAAATGCTATTTATTAGCACTCAGAATTTGCCTCAATTGGAATCTTCTGAGTGCAGAGTCAATTTGGAAAAAGTAGTATAATGGTTTATATCGAAAGATGAGGAGGATTGTTTTTAGAATAATTGAAATTTTTCATTTATCTCTGCCTCTGTTCTTTGGGCACCCCTGGCATTTGAGTCTGAGTGATTTTCTTTTTTATGGTTAGAAATGCAACCACAAACGCCTGCTCCCAGCTATAGCTCTGAGCATTGTGATGGCAAACCAGAATTCTAGAATTTCACACATTATAATAAGCTGAACACATGCAACCAGGTGTATAATTTCCAACTTGACATTAACTGTCTTTGTCCTGAAGCAAGCTGTTCTATCTTCTTTGAGAAGGATGCTAAAAGCTGTTAATTTATGAACTAAAATGTTGATTGACAAAATCTGTTTCACACTCTCAGACCCAAAATTCAAAAGAATCATTTTCATTAAAATCTTCTTTCTCCTTTTGGATCTAGTTGATTTGGGTGTGTGATATTTTTATTTTTGGGCAAGTTTTTGATATTTAATAAAGTTTATTAAACATTTTAAAAAGCTTCTTTCTCTCCCAAGATATGATCTTGTAAATATGATATGATCCCATCAAGTTCTTATGGTTTACTAAGCATAACGGCTATCGCCTGTTTTGTTCTAGATTTTTTTTTTCTTTGCTGGAACCAAGCTGGAAGCACCTACCCTGCTAAGTAGCTTTCTTACTGCCAGAAGGTTCTGTGCAGTTTGATGGGAGGGAGAAGCCTGTTGTAGAAAGTTCTGGAAAGAACTGGGGTTTCTACCCTGCCTTTAACCCTTTGGTTCCTGAATAAAAGACACATACAGTCTTTATATTTACAATAAGCCTTAAATAGAACAAGAGCTGGGTGAATACCTACCTCTATGCTATTAGAATCTACTTTCATATTGATGACCCCAAATTATTACTTAGTACTTACTATTCCTTTTCTGGGCTGATCTTAACTCTAATCGGCGGCCCTCACGGCCACATTCTTATGGCTCATCTAAGCCATGGTGGCTTCTTCTTCCTCCTGCTGAACCTTCTTCCTCTACAATTTTGTTCATAAATGTCTCTAATTTTTTTCTAATGTCTGCTTCCATATTTCATCCTTTTCCTTTTTCCTGTCTCTTAGTCATCGGAGCAGTCTCCATATTCTGGTTGATAACTTTCAGTTCTCTCCCCTCTAATGCACTGACACTGTTTTCATTCTGTTTTGTAAGATATTTTAATCCTCTTTCTAAGGCTTGTGAATTTTTTTCTGAGGCCCTGTGTACTGAAAAGACACAGAAAACTAAAATGCTTATTAAGATAAGAGGCGGGGGAGGGGGGGCGGGGAGACTGGAGAGATGGCTCAGTGGTTAAGAGCACTGACTATTCTTCCAGAGGCCCTGAGTTCAATTCCCAGCAACTACATGGTGGCTCACAACCATCTGTAATGGAATCTGATGCCCTCTTCTGGTGTGTCTAAAGACAGCTATAGTGTACTCATAAAATAAATAAATCTTTAAAAAAGAAAAGAAAAACAGACAAGAGGAAAGCTTAACAATGCAATAATTGCAATCATTATAACTGGCAAGACGTTCATTTCCTCTAGATCCATCCCTCTTGAGATGTTTGAAATAGTCTTACTCAAAGTCCAAAATGTCTTTACTGTGTTTGTCATCGTCATGTCTATTTTTTTACCCAAAGTACCAACTTCCAACCCTATTTGAAGTGTTCCCTGTTTTTGTCTCCCTTTGGTCTCTGCAGTGGCCTCTGATTCTTTTATTCAGAGTGAGGGGCTGATAGCAGACAAAAACATGGCCCTGGTGCTCTGGAGACGGGGTTGTCCTCTGTATCCTATGCATGACCTGTGAGGATCGGGAGAGGAGGAGGAGGCCACCATGAAGGGAGAGGAACCATAGGCACACATCCAGGAGAAACAGCAAGTATCTGGGGTACACCGATGGGGAGATTGGGGTGACCTCCAGGAATTGTCAAAGCCAAATAAAATACCTATAGTCTGAGTCTCATTTATTTTTTAAACCAGTTGGGGGTATGTTTAAATTGTTTGTACTACAAAATCTGTCAACAGTCTTACCCACCTGTGAATCCTTCCAACTTCAGTAAGAGCCCACCTGGCAAGATATTCCCATTGGTTCAATATGGCATGAATGTTACAGGGGTAACAAACTGTTTTCTGGTTGTATTTAAGACCTTCTACACAGGAAGGAATGCATCCCTGGTAGAAGCCTAGCCAAAACCCAGTGGCTGGGGAGGTCATATGCCCCATAAGAGAATCTACTGCTGTTATTTTGCCAAATGCATGTAGTAGCATCACATTGCTTTATAAACACATCCTGATACCCACAGGTTAATAACGCTCATACATCCTGTCTGATGCTTCTTAACTGTGGTTAGACAAGGGCTAACACAGAAGCTCACAAACAAAGTCCAGAAATTAGGTGACTTTGGAGTGCTCATAGCCAAGTAGGATCTGTGTACCACTCCTTCCCTTAAGGCTCGGGGAATATCACAAAAAGGGGTGGGGGGGCAAAAGACTAAAAGCCAGAGGTCTGGGGGCTCGTGAAAAAGAACACCTTCTGGACACGATGGTGCTGTTTCACTCAAGAACACACAGAATTGAAGTGTATAAGACCTCAATAAGATCCAGTAGGTTCTAGTAGAGACTAGCCAGGCCCCGACCCTAGCTGAGAGCTATTGGCAGCTCCTGGCTGTTGGAAAAGGGACAGTCAGCCCAGGTGTTATGGGATAGCCCAACATCCATGTGGACACAGGCAGCGCAAAGTAGACTCTGTGTCACAAAGGAGAAGAAGAGAACATGAAGCGGGAAGGTGAACTGGAGGTGTCCCAGAGGAGCTGGGGGTGGAAACGATCAAACACACTGTGCACAAGTAATCAGATTCTCAGCGAAGGGCTGAATAATTTTAAGGTTTGTTTTGTCATCTCCCACATTTTGTAAAACATTTTGAAATCAGTGTCTGACTTCCTATATGGATGTAAATCTAGAACTTGAGTCACTCAAAGAACCGAACCGAATCCAAAGTCAGGTTTTATAAGGATCCTGTGGGTGGAGACAGATTTTCCAAGGGTTAATAGCACTTCTCCCACTGCATGTCAGAAGAACAAGCCACAAATCAAGGAAATGAGACCACACATAATTATATTCATCATCTGGTTTCTAAGTGCCAGGGTCGCATTGTTATCCCCAAACCTTCCAGAAAGCCAGCGTACAACAGCCTTCTGTTATCAATGCTAAATTGTTAATCAGAAGGCACTATACATTCTGGTGAGGGGGCAGTAGGGAAAAGGGACCTTCACGAGACCACCCCTCCCCAGGCCAGTGTAGTAACAGCATGAGTGATAACAGCTGACCTTTATAGAACATTATGTACAATGCACTTCTCAGACATCAGGCTCTGACACAAAGACCGGATGAAAATGATAACTGACAAGTGTTTCCGAGGGGGGGAGGGGATGAAGTGGTCCTGGAGGAGTCACCGGGCTGCAGGCCTCACCAGAGGCAAGGTAACAAGAAAGTATGGAGAGCAAGCGAGCCTCAGAAAGTACCTAAGGCCTCAGGAGGACGGGGGCTGAAGGACTGCGGTTGCAGAACGTCCATTGACCACGAGGTCTTTCGCTGTCCTGAGCGCAAGCCAGACTTTGGCACCAAAAAGAGCTGATGGAAGTAACACAAGGGGGTGACTTGGGGGTGACAGCACCTCAGGCCTGTGTGCCAAAGAATGCACACGCACGTGCGCGCGCACACACACAATAATAAATGATAAATGTAATAATTTTTAAAAATAGACCACAATAACAACAACCAGCCCGTGTGAATGTGAATAATAAGTATTTGGGCTGCAGCAAATGCTAAAGTTTGGGGATTTCTGTGATGCTAGTATGATTTAGCTTAAGCTAAGGCACTCGAGTTGGTGTAGAAACTTGAAGAAGGTCGCTGTTTGAGGTGTACACCTGTAGTGAGACACACACACGCACACACACACCAGAACAAACCAAAAGGGAGTGGCTTGCAATGAGTTCTGTTAATCAAGGTGGACTCTGACATGGGCCTTTGTCCCTCAGAACAGGTTCACAGACCACCTAAATCAGACTGTACACACCTGATCCAGCACAAAAGGAAGCTATAACTTGTTCAACCTCAAAGGAGAGTGAAATGATAGTTGGGTTTTTATTTGCTATTTCTGTTCTCTTCGCCTGTTTTCTACCTATAAAGCCAAGCTTCTCTGTGAGTTCATTAGAACGGCCATTCTATCTCACAGAAATGGAAGGTACCCAGTTCTAGAATCATGATCAAAACAGTGAATTCAGCTTAATCTGCTGTAAATTTTCTCTTTTGATAAAATTTTAATGTGAAAGTCTTCTGTAGTGGGATCTTGAATTCAAGGGCAGCCTAGGCTAGTTTAGAGTGAGGTCATCCTGAGAGACACAGCAGGAGTGTGTCTTGAAAAGGAAAGAGAGAAAGCAAGAGCAAGAACAGGAGGAGATAAATAAAACACATGAATATGTACACAGCAAATTGTAATTATATATATATATATATATATATATGTATATATATATACATATATATGTATATTTAACATATTAAGATCATGAAGAACATCTACAAATCAAGAAAAGAAATGACTCACAAGAAAAATGACTATAGAATATTTACTAAGTGAAGAGCTGGTCTATTAAAAGAAAAACTATAACAAGGAATAAGAGGCTGGGGATTCGGTTCAAGGATTGAGCACTTGCGTAGGATGTACAAGGCTCAGGTTCATTTCCCAGTATGGAAAACAAATCATTACATATAATAACTAATACTAGCATAAACTCAATATCATTGCTGCTCAAGACAAGCAAGCAGGTGTGCCACTTCACCCTCAACAATGTGGACCAACTCTGGTCCTAACAACACGAAGCATTAAAGGAATGGAGAGCGAAAAGATGCTGGGGTGCTGAGTGGGTGTGAGCTGAGAGTTGCTCCAGAGAAAAACTTCACAGTGGCTGGGAAATTAGTCAACTATTAAATATTAGCAGCTAGATAGACACACACAGCACCCACTATAGATTTTTAAATTTGAATATTATAATTGTATGATTCCATATAATTAATAATTAAATGATCTAGAGGGACATGGTCCAACTTGAACAGAACTTGAATGTTCAACATTGTGATATATATATATATTTAAACTCTAACATATCACTTATAATACACTTAAAAACTACGTCAAAAGGGACCTGAGGTATAGTTTAGTGGAAGAGCATGCGCAAGACACCCAGTTCAATTCCGCAACAGCAACAAAAATATGTAGAGCTCATCAAACAATACAGGGAGATCATGAACATGCATGTGTCTGTCTATCTGTCTGTCTGTCTGTCTGTCTGTCTGTCTGTGTGTGACGGGTAGCTCACATGCAAAAATTTTAAATCCATAGAAAAGAAAAATTTTCACACACTTCATCAGAGTTTCATCTGGGAAAGAAGAAAAGGAGAAGATGGAGGGGGTGTCATTGTGTCAGCCACAGGGCACGTTTCTATTTTTTATAGTTTTGTTTTGTTTTGGTTTGATTTGGTTTGGTTTGGTTTTGGTTTTTTGGGGGTTTTTTTACTGAAAAAAAGATTTTTATACATATGTTCTGGTTATGGCTTCCCCTCTCCCAACTTCTCTCAGATCCTCCCCACCTCACCCACCCCACTCGGAGTCCACAAACTTTCTTTTCTCTCTTATTTCAAACATTTTTTGAAACAAATATTTCCTCCAAAAAACCTACCATCATGTGTGTTGAGCCGGGTTATACGCAGAGGAAACCCGGAGCTCCTGTAGCCCTGTGGGCCTGGGAAGCAGCACAGTCACGGAAGAGTACCACGTGCCCACCGCTGTGCTCCTGAACGCCCGCTGAAGAAGAGTACCACGTGCCCACCGCTGTGCTCCTGAACGCGCCGCTGAAGAATCACCCACCCGCCTGCCTGCAAACCACAACTCCTTCATGTGCTCCTCTTCTGTCCGAGTCCCACGGACCACGATTCAGGCTCTTATTCTTGCTGCCCTCCTCCAAAATGATAAACTGAGCTAAGGAACTCGCCTAAATTGGTTTAGCCTCCTCCCTTTTCCCAGGTCTCTTTACCAGAGCCAACATGTCTCCCTTATAGAAGCTCCCAGTAATATTCCGACAGTGGGTTGGGGTGAAATATTTCCTAACCTACATCTAGCCTTTCAGCCCTGCTCTTCACACCTGGCTCTTCCTGGACTTTTCACTCCTGTCTGTTGGAGTGCAGGAATCACCCCACAAACTACACAAACACCGATCTCAGTTACGCAATGATAGTTTATTGAATGCACAGCCCAAGACTGAACATTCAGGACCTCAAAAAGGGCTTGGGAGCCTAATTGTGGCACCAGTCTGTCCTAAAAGCAGGAGGCTTGTTTTGGTTTTGTTGTTGTTTTGTTTTGTTTTTCATAGGAAAACCAGGTTCAAACGTTTAAAAGGCAAGGAGGGGAGCAGTCCTACATTTTGGCTTACTAGCCAGAGTATTATCAGCCAACCTTTAAACTGATGGGTGCTGAGTGAGGTAAGAAGGGGCTGAAGATGGGTGATGGTGAACAGGGGAATTTCAGGACATCAAGATAACAGAGCACAAGTAACTCAACTATATCTTTTTGGCATGTTATTAGCATTCTTCATTTTCAGCTATGGATAATTACTTCTGGAAAGTGGAGCCTGAGAACCTGAACTTAATTTCACCTTATGAACAAAATGGAGACTGAATCAAAAATGGCTGCGGTTGGGCTGGTGAGATGGCTCAGAGGGTAAGAGCACCCGACTGCTCTTCCAAAGTTCCCGAGTTCAAATCCCAGCAACCACATGGTGGCTTACAACCATCCATAATGAAATCTGATGCCCTCTTCTGGAGTGTCTGAAGACAGCTACAGTGTACTTACATATAATAAATAAATAAATAAATAAATCTAAAAAAAAAAAAATGGCTGCGGTTACGTTAAAAGGAATGGGCCTTGACATTGTCTGGATGGGAAAATCAAGTGCTCACAGACTTGATGGAAATCACCTTTCCCCGTCACGATATCCATTTTCCAGCTCCCTTTTCAAATAGCCTTTATTAAACTTAGATCCAGAGTTTCAATATACATGTAATGGTGTATATATGCTCATCCCAGGGAGTGGCACTATTGGGAAGTGTGGCCTTGTTGGAGTAAGTGTGTCACTGCAGGTGTGGGCTTTAAGACCCACATTCTAGCTGCCTGGAAGCCAGAGTTTTTCTAGCAGCCTTCAGATGAAGATGTAGAACTCTCAGCTCCTCCTGTACCGTGACTGCCTGGACTCTGCCATGCTCCCGCCTTGATGATAATGAACTGAACCTCTGAACCTATAAGCCCCAATTAAATGTTATCCTTTATAAAATTTGCATTGGTCATGGTGTCTGTTCACAGTAGTAAAACCCTAACTAAGATAATACAGTAGAGACATACATACTTGTTTGCAACTTGAGATGTTTCAAAAATAAACTGTGAAAGCCTTCTTTTAAATGGAAAGCTAGACATTTAAATATTTGAGAGAGAATTTTATTTTCAGAACGTCCTGACAAAATGAGGAGGAAAATCAGAATGAGAACCTTATCCAACAGTCACTTTCTGCTTATAGGAGAATCAGAATCTCCTATTGATTAGGCGGGTCAGAGGACTCAGTGTGAAGCACACAAAAAGGAACTGGGAGAAGACTAAGAGAAGCCAGCAGGTGCCTCCAGATACAAAGGGCTCATTAGGAAGGAAACAGACTAGGACGTTTCTGTGTGTTACCACTGGAGTTACAGTCAAATGGAAACCGGGGGTGGGGGCGGGGCGGGGGTAGGAGAGCAACAGCACAAGCTTAACAACAGCACAAGCTTAACAACCCAACAAGGTGGAATGCATATCTGACAAGTCAGGAACTCCTCACCAGGGCCAGTATTCAGCCAGGACACAGCTGCCCTGAGATAAGGAATAATGGGCAAGCATCTCTGGATCTCCCCAGGGTTAATGCACAGAGCCCCGAAATGAACGTGACCTTACCTGGCAATCCTTTATTGCCAAGGTTCTCTAATTATCAATAATTTCCAACAAGGTTCAGCCTAGGTGGCAGAGAGGGGACGCTAAGTGCCACTGTCTCGCCAGAGGCAGCACAATGCTTGATGACTGAGGAAACCGATCCTTGATCCTCGAGTATCTGGTAGAGGTTACTCTAGGTCATTCTGCGGCTTTCTAGAAGAATGAGGAGCAAAGCTGGACACTGGTGGCGCACACCTTTGATCCCAGCACCAGACAGGGGTAAACTGAGTTCAAGGCCGGCTTCCTCTACAGAGAGAGTTTCAAATCTCAAAAAGAGTTTTAGA
>LR754629.1:15452-42316 GCA_902729485.2 Mus minutoides
GATTAAGGAGCAGACAAAATTGCAAATTTAAGAAAACAAGTCAATTCTCCAGCAAAGAAAAGTTTAATGGCTTTGATTAAGGCTAAGAGAGGGTTTTTCTAAACATTGTAGCAGGAACAAAATGGATTCACCCATCAGTCTGCTATATATAATCTTGACAAAATAAAGCTCTGGAAAACCAGGAGAAGCAGAGGGCTGAGCAGAGCATTAAGCAGCCTCCACCTAAAACACCAGCACTGTTCTATAGCGTTCTCAGGGCCGTTCTCAGGGCCGTTCTCAGGGCCTCCCTTTCCGACGGAAGCCAGCCTGCCTCCGACGGAAGCCAGACTGCCTCAAGACTGTGAACGTCACACAGGGGCATAATCACATCTCACAGAAGCTGCTCTTGTTTGAAATCTGCCCTTAATATACGGCAGGCAGCAGAGGAAATTCTATTTAATAAGGCATCTGGCTTCTAAATGAAGATGCATCCCATTTTTATTCTAAAATAATTTTAATTCAGTTTGTTATTGAAACATGAAGTTGATATCATTTGTAGTTTCCTGTCCCAGAAAATTGTGTTTCGGGGGAAAACAGGAATTCTTGAGTATTTTCCTAGTACAAGGTCTTGCTTTTCTCTTGCGTGACAAGTCTGAATAGATTCCAACATTACCATTCTCTATGGGACTTTCGCCTCTTAGGCATGAAGTTGTTTGGTTTAACTAGAATGAGTGGCTGGATGCTTGCCTGTCTTATAATCTTGCTACTTCACTATTATCTCCGTATTTCTAGTCCAGTCGCTGACTGCAAAGTACTTAGACCTGAAAATCTCTTTGTCTTCTACCATTTCTCCAACTAGGTTTCCTTCCTTCTCTCACTTCCGGTATCTTTTCTCACTTCCGGTATCTTGTTCCTTCTTTATTCTATCTTTGTAGCCGAAAGGATTTGTAACTGTCTGGTGTAAGAAGAGCACAGGGAATGTGAGATAAGGAAAGGGACCTTGGTTTTACTCCTAAAATTTAGGAAGTGTTTTCCGGTTTGTTTGTTTGTTTGTTATTTGATTTTGTTTTGTTTGTTTGTTTGTTTTTGGTTTTTCGAGACAGGGTTTCTCTGTCTAGCCCTGGCTGTCCTGGAACTCACTTTGTAGACCAGGCTGGCCTCGAACTCAGAAATCCGCCTGCCTCTGCCTCCTGAGTGCTGGGATTAAAGGCGTGCGCCACCACGCCCGGCTCTTTGTTTTGTTTTTTAAAGAACCATACAAGAGAAGTTAAAGGTAATATGAAAACCATCATAAAAGAATACCAAAACTGTGCTGGTGAGATGGCTCAGTGGTTAAGAGCACTGACTCATGCTGGAGGTCATGAGTTCAAATCTCAGCAACCACATGGTGGCTCACAACTATCCGTAATGAGAAACAAAGAAATAAAAACCTATGAGCCTGAGCGAGTGGAACGGACCGGAGCAGGACCGGAGCGGGACCCGAGAGGGACCCGAGCGAGCCAGCCAGAGCAAGAGGAAGAAGGAGGGGGGAGGGGAGAAGAATGCCAAAATTAACCAAGGCAAATTCAGGTTCCATGGCAGTGTCGATGTGGCACAGTAGTAGGGCACACGGCTTGTGAACACAGGCCTTGGGCTCCTTCTCCAGCACCATAGCGAGAAACAGATGATGTAGGGTCGTCAGAAGGCAGAGCTTACGGTCCGTGAGCAAGGCAGAGACAGACAAAGCGAGCTACGCGTTCTATTCTTACTCAGATGCATACTGCAACCTTATTATAAATTAATAATTAAAATATTTAACATCTATGCAACCATCAAGATGTGATATTGTGGGTAAATTGTTGTCGGGGAACAAATTTTACTTTTCTAAGCATTCCACTTACCTCCCCTTCTCTCCTAAACCAAGGAACTCACAACTGAATTTACTGAAAGCTGCCACCATTTAGGTAAATCCTTCTCCAAATAAAAGACCCCCTCATACCACCTTTAAATTACATATAATTATATGTCATTTTGGAGCTTAGGTTTGAAAAGTAGACACATATTTATAATTTAAGTAGACACTGATTATATGAAAATGTTTATAGCCTATATACTGCACATTTTACTATGCTACCCTTATTACATGAACTATTATATAGATTTGAAAAAACAAAATAAAGCACATTTGCCCACATGCAGGGGACACGCAGGCCAGGGACGTGCTTGCTGGGATGCAGCTGGCTTGATTAAAATGCCTACGAGATGTTTTTTGCCTACAGGAGAAATTGTTATATAATTACTCTAATGCACCTGCTATGTTTTGTTTTTGTTTTTTAATAAAGATGAATCCAGGTAACCTCTGAGCACGTCTCTAATGTGAAGTCAAGGCAGCAGTTATAGAGCGAAAACTGCAAATGGAATATGTAAAAAGCAAAAGTAATTCAAGAACTTAGCCTTTGATGAAAATAACAGACATTTGTTCATTAGGGTTTAGAAAGTCTGTTGTGGTTCTTGAGGAAATGTCAGGGCAGCGCCCCGCCATTTGTCAGAAATAAACTAATTCTCCAAATAAGCATGTTATGTATCCCAAACTGAGTTATAGTACAGGAGACTGAGTAGGCCATATATCAAATTCTAACATTATTTCAGCTCGTCTAGTCTTTAAATTAATGCACATCCCAAGTTAGAGATTTCCTGTTTCAAACAGTCCCTTTCTAAGAAAAACACAAACATCTTAACAAGAACGTGCTATTTCAGTTCCCTTAAATACCTTCTTTCAGTAGACTAAAAGTGTGTCTTCCATAAGTTTTTACACTGATATAGTATTGATGCTTCTTATTATGAAATCTGCACTTACATGGTGGTTGATTATTAGTGGTGTACTCAGTTGGCTATTTGTGAACATCCCACATAAGTGATATTTTATTCAATGAATGGGTTTTTTAAATTTTAAACTAAAAAAAAAAAAAGCTAAAACCAAACACAAACACTAGAAATACAATACAAGGTTTAGGTACAAGTAACATTATACAAACTGAGAAAATTACATTTATGTGTTATGCATTATATATTAAGGAATACATACATGTGTGTCTTTGCATGAATCTGTGTGTGTCTGTATGTGTGAATCTGTTTATTCCTGTGTATGTTTATGTGTTTGTATCTGTATATATGTGCATCTGTGTGTATGTTTGTGTATTTGTGTTTGTGTCTGCATGTATCTGTGTTTATGTTTGTGTGTGTATCTGTTTAAGTGTCTATGTGTGTAAATCTGTGTGTGTGTGTGTGTGTTTGTGTGTGTGTGTATTTGTGTCTGTATGTATATGTGTATGTATGTGTTTGAACAATTAAGGAAAAGGTGACTGGATGCCATGAATTTGAGAGACAGCAGTCTTAATATCTCAAAAATAAGAAACATTTGATGTGCAGTGAAGATGTCTGAATGACTGAGAATTCCATTCATAGTGATCTGAGTATACAGTGGGTTGTTTGTTTTAAGAAAACATAGATGCGTATCAAAAATCTCAAAGACAGACAGGAAAGTCTGATTTGCACAGTTCCATCTTAGAACTGGAACAAAGCAGGAACTCATCTCCCTTGGACCCCCCATTCCTTGTCTGGTTTTCTAATACAGGTCCCCATTCCTAGCCTCATGTCTCTAGGTTCTGATTCTCTCTGTTGCTACCACTGAGGTCAGAAAGAGCCAAGGACTTGTATGTATGACCTCAGAAGGCCTGGAGAGTACTGGCTCCCCCTCCAGAACAAACAGTTTATAATTACTTATACCCTCACTTTCAGGGGATCAAACACCTTCCTCCTCTGGCCTCTGCAGGCACCAAGCATACATGTGGTGTATAGACAAACATACAGGCAAATTATTATTATTATTATTATTATTATTATTATTATTATTATTATTATTATTATTATTATTATTAAAAGGAATTTCCCAAGGAACTGGAATGATTTGGACATACCAACATACCAACTTTGTTCTCAGCCAGATATGATGGCCCACACCTGTAATCTAGTGCCTGGGAGAGGCTGAAACAGAAGGATTGCTACAAATTCAAAACAAAAACAAAATACTTTGTCATACATGTTTCTATGCATGCGTACATCACTTATGTACAAACGGAATAATATAGCACCAAACATTTGGTCACCTTAACTTTATGGTATGTCCCATACATATTTCCATCTGCACTTCAATTTTGTTAGTTTTTGAATGTGCACCCAGTTACTTGAGATGAACGAAGCATCTATAATCCCATGCTTGCTTATTCTACTTATTAAAGAAAATTTCAAAGATGGTTGAAAGCAATCTGTGACAATGAATTAGTTTATATACATTAAGTGAGCTTCTCAAGGCTAACTCAATAATGTTGACATCAAAGCACTATTTTTTTTCCCCTTGTTCTGGTCAACCCCACTCGCTCCGGCCGCCCCCGTATGGCTCTGCTTGCTCTGGTTAGTCTCTCCAGTCCAAGGATTTGTTTTCTTATTATTCTTCATAAGTACGCTGTAGCTGACTTCAGACACACCAGAGGAGGGCTTCAGATCTCATTACAGGTGGTTGTAAGCCACCATGTGGTTGCTGGGATTTGAACTCATCACCTTCAGAAGAGCAGTTGGGTGCTCTAACCTGCTGAGCCATCTCACCAGCCCCCAAAGCACTATTTTTAAAAAGAACAAAATGCACTACTTTGCCAATGATCCCGGGAAGAAATGTTTGACTTTCACCTCCATAACTGGATACTTAATAGCTGTCTTCTGAATGCAGAGGTATGCCCAGCCATTATCCTGTCATCCCTTATATATTATTTCTGAGAAGGGACACTGAAAATATTTGCATGATCAGACACTTCACTAGTTTCTAAGAATGCTTATTTTGTCTCTTTATCGTTGCCTTGACCAACTCACCATGTTCCTTTCCGTCCAGTTTACCAAGCTAGAAAATCTTCAGAAAGGCCATTTACTGACCAGCACAGCCCCCACATAAACGGGCAGCTCACAGACAGACTGGTCACTCTGTACAAGAAGTGAATAATATGTGGTCAGCTCAGATTCTGGGATAATCTTTGTGAGAATCTTTGTGAATGCCCACCTTCCACTCTGACACAAAATGAAAATAACAAATAATTAAAAATTAAGGTGATGAGGGCTGGTGAGATGGCTCAGCGGGTTAGAGCACCCGACTGCTCTTCCGAAGGTGATGAGTTCAAATCCCAGCAACCACATGGTAGCTTACAACCACCTGTAACAAGATCTGACGCCCTCCTCTGGTGTGTCTGAAGTCAGCTACAGCGTACTTATGAAGAATAATAAGAAATGAATTCTTGGACCGGAGAGACCAACCGGAGCAAGCGAGGCTGTCCGGAGTGAGTGGGGCCGAACGGGGATGGCCGGAGCAAGCGGGGCCAGAGCAAGCGGGGTCGACTGGAGCGAACGGGGCCGGCTGGAACAAGCGGAGGCCATAGGGGGCGGCCGGGAGAGAGTGGGGCTGGCCGGAGCGAGCAGAGCCCGCGAGAGCGAGCGGGGTCGAGCAGAGCAAGCGGGGTTGACCGGAACAAGGGGGAAAAAAATTAAGGTGAGGATTAGTGAAATGGCTCAACAGATAGAGGTTCTTAGCACCAAGCCTGAAGGAAGACCTGAGTTCGATCCCTGAGATGCACAAGATAGAAGGACAAAAACCATTGTGTTTTATAAAAAGATAAGAGACCAGGGATATTTGGTGGAGGTGTGGTAGGGTGCAGGGGAAAGGAGTGCCTCTATGGGCCCATGCTAAGGCATCCCTTCCCCCTGAGGTACCAGCCATACGACAGTATAATATAGAATAGAGTTTATTCAGGACATGGGGAGGGGAGTTGAGAGGGTAGTGTGTGTGTGTGTGTGTGTGTGTGTGTGTGTGTGAGAGAGAGAGAGAGAGAGAGAGAGAGAGAGAGAGAGAGAAGAGGCCACCATAAGCAAGGGGGAGGGGAATGAGGAGAGAGGAGGAGGAGCTGGAGCAGGAGCAAGAGAGCAACAGAGGGGCAAGCAGCTCCTTTTATAGTGAGTCAGGCACATCTGGCTGTTGCCAGGTAACTGTGGGGCGGAGCCTAGACTAAATGCCAACAAAACTGTCTTCCACAAATTGTCCCTCTAACCCACATATGGACACACACACACACACACACACACACACACACACACACACACACTTGATAGATAGATAGATAGATAGATAGATAGATAGATAGATAGATAGATAGATAGATATAGATTGATTAGATATTTTTTAAAGTGATAAATTTGTAGATGTCAGCTTTAAAATCTAATTTCTATAGAAGGAACTGGGCTTCAATTCCTTTTAATTTATCAGAAATACATTTTAATCCAAGTTTTTTTAAACCACAAAAGTGGAAAAAAACCTAGCCTTTTAATCATTATTTTATTCTTGAAAATTATTGTTCCTACTCTCCAATGGTCTGGTTTTTGTTTTTGCTTTTTACCATATCTAGCACCTTAACTCTACTTGGCTTTACCTCCTAATTAGCTTCCATTGAAAGATTTTGGTCTGTCCCTCACCCATTGTGTGAGTGTTGACCCTGGCTGGGGCACATAATGAACCTTCTCTGGTGGCTTAAGAAGATTTACTTGTTTTTAAGGCTGAGCAGCCACTTTGTCTATTTCACTGGAGACAAAGATTTAAAGCTAGAAACAGGCGCCCAAGAGAGCAGTTGCCTTAGGATTTTTAGAAGGCAAGAAATTCAAATTAACCCCATGTAGCCATCTGTCAGAACTGCCAATCTGACAGGAAAGCCGTGAGCACTTGGTGTTCGGCTGCTGGCGGCTTGATTCCCCTAACTTGGCAGCACTGAGTTACTTCTCTCTGCTATTTAAAGCCAAGTGCAGCCCAATCATGGGGTTTTTACCAATTCTAAAAGAAAAGCCACAGAAGGAACCGCAACACTGAAGGCAAAGGAGGAGACGCTTCAGTGCCTTCAAAACCAAACTCTGCGTGACATTTTCACTTCCCTTCACAGTAAAATGTTTTAAGGACAAAGCTTGTCTTAAATGAGGTGATGTTGGACTTGTTTATATACAAATAATTTCTTAGCAATTTAATGTTACAAGACAGACTGTTTCTTTTCCAAATGGTAGACACCTGCCTAATTCATGTGTGGGGAGACACAGCCCGTAGGCACTGCCTTAGGTCTTAAGCACCCAGCAGAATGGTGTGATTATGAATCATGGGTCGGTGTTATTTAATGCTGCTTTAAATCTAGTGCTATGGATTTCATTTCAAACAGTCATCATCCCAACATAAATCTTGTCTGCAGGAATAAGCACTCTATCCAGAGGCCCTCCCTCTCTTTACCTTCCTAGGGGGAGTCCTCTCCTGTCCGATACTCAAGACGTCTGTTTTTCCACCCCATGTCTCCCTTCTAGTCTGTTCTCCTCTGTTACCCTTGAGGAGGGTGGGTGGGAAAAGTTTTCTGATACGGGACAACATCGTTACACTTCAGATATTAACCAACTGAATAGAGAGGGTTATTCGTTACAAAACTAAATTTTTTTTTTTAAAAAATGGCCAGAAACATCTGCTGAGCTTGAACTCCTCAAGCAGTAAATTTTCAGACTAAACTGTTCCCTGTCATAACCACACCTCACCATGAAATCGCTCGTCCTACCAGAAGGTGTTGAAGGGGGGCGGGGGCACAGCGAAACCATTACAGGGCTCTAGGTTACTCCTAATGAAAATAAAAGCAGGAATATTTAGACAAACCACAGCTACCTAGCAAAGCTTTAAACTTGACTTTTTGTTTCAGGCTGGGATACTGAGAGATACAAAGAGCTGGTTCTTGGATTTCAGCAGTGCAAGAATTGTAACTGTTACAGTAGGGTTAAAATGTGAGAATGCCTGAAGCCATTCACTCCTGTGACTAAGCTGTCACAACATTTACATTGTGTCCTGTCAGGCCTCCTGCCTCTCCCTGCTCTCCCCAGCAGGTCTCCCAGGGCCCTTTCTGTGTCAAAAGGGGAGACTTTTGTCAGACAGAAATTGTACCTTTCCAGAGGGTCCTTTGTTTAACTGTGTTGATTGATTGTCATGTTTATTTCTTTAAGCTTCTTTCTTTCAGAATCCTTGATGACTCTTTTCACTTTGATTTTTGTTCACAAAATCATGTTGTTGTTGTTTTTAGGTCAGTTGGCTCTTTTTAGAGAGATAGTATATATGGTTATGACTCTTCTTTCAAAATCGTTCAGTAAATTGATTCTTTATTTGTTTGAACAGTATGGAAACTAAGCCGATAGCAGATGAACAAGAACATGAATGAGCCGGAGCAGACTACACTCGGTGTCTGCTGATGCTCTGAGGGGTCACAGGGACAAAAGGGTGGTACAATCATGCCAGGCCACAAACCTCACACTAATATTAGAAATAAGTTAGTTGGGGGCTGGTGAGATGGCTCAGCGGGTAAGAGCACCCGATTGCTCTTCCAAAGGTGATAAGTTCAAATCCCAGCAACCACATGGTGGCTCACAACCATCCGTAACAAGATCTGGCTCCCTCTTCTGGAGTATCTGAAGACAGCTACAGTGTACTTACATATAATAAATAAAGTAAATCTTTAAAAAAAAAAAAAAANATCCCCCTCAGGAGAGGACAGGCTATGAGTTCTGCAGACAAAAAGGTGGGGTACAGAGGGAAGATCAGACAAGAGGAGACAATGGGAACTCCTCCCACCCACCCTTTTCAAAAGACTATGCCCTGTTGTAGCAATGTGAAGTCTATAATTGGTTGACTTATCTCTCCCAATAAGCAATGTTTTGATTTAAAAAAAAAAATGGCCAGAAACAACTGCTGAGCTTGAACTCCTCAAGCAGTAAATTTTCAGACTAAACTGTTCCCTGTCATAACCACACCTCACCATGAAATCGCTCGTCCTACCAGAAGGTGTTGAAGGGGGGTGGGGGCACAGCGAAACCATTACAGGGCTCTAGGTTACTCCTAATGAAAATAAAAGCAGGAATATTTAGACAAACCACAGCTACCTAGCAAAGCTTTAAACTTGACTTTTTGTTTCAGGCTGGGATACTGAGAGATACAAAGAGCTGGTTCTTGGATTTCAGCAGTGCAAGAATTGTAACTGTTACAGTAGGGTTAAAATGTGAGAATGCCTGAAGCCATTCACTCCTGTGACTAAGCTGTCACAACATTTACATTGTGTCCCTGTCAGGCCTCCTGCCTCTCCCTGCTCTCCCCAGCAGGTCTCCCAGGGCCCTTTCTGTGTCAAAAGGGGAGACTTTTGTCAGACAGAAATTGTACCTTTCCAGAGGGTCCTTTGTTTAACTGTGTTGATTGATTGTCATGTTTATTTCTTTAAGCTTCTTTCTTTCAGAATCCTTGATGACTCTTTTCACTTTGATTTTTGTTCACAAAATCATGTTGTTGTTGTTTTTAGGTCAGTTGGCTCTTTTTAGAGAGATAGTATATATGGTTATGACTCTTCTTTCAAAATCATTCAGTAAATTGATTCTTTATTTGTTTGAACAGTATGGAAACTAAGCCAATAGCAGATGAACAAGAACATGAATGAGCCGGAGCAGACTACACTCGGTGTCTGCTGATGCTCTGAGGGGTCACAGGGACAAAAGGGTGGTACAATCATGCCAGGCCACAAACCTCACACTAATATTTGAAATAAGTTAGTAATGATTAAAACAGAAGCTATTATGTAATTGTATCATCCCATACAAACATTATTAGAATTAATATAGAGTTTACTGAACTCTAGTCAAGAATCAAGTTCTCTATAACTCAAATGCATTTCATCTCCACATGTCAAGGGTCCTTAGAGTGCTAAACAGCTCCTCTAATGGACATGTTCAAGATATTAATGAGATCCTGCCTCCTCATCACTCAAGACTGCGAAGCCTGCCCGCTTCATGCAACTTACAGAAACAGAGAAATATAAGAGTGGGAAGCAGAAACATGAGACTTATGTAGGGTGGCCACATTGAAAAGAGGAACACATACAAAGTGTCGGATAACCCCACAGCCTTCCTCGGGGTGCCGACATGAAGTTTAAGTACAGAAAGAATTAGAAGGGAATTTGGAGGTCTGCATATTTAAAAAGTCTCCACCCAGGTCTGGTCTGGTCAATCCTTGTTTCCATTCTGGTTCAGGATTCCAGTGTATAATGAAGACCAACTGAGACATTCAGCCTTGGGAACTGAACAACTACTGGATTCTTGGGCTTTCTGATCATAGTTAGTCCTTGTTGGATTAACTGGGCCATAGACTGGAAGTCACTCTAATAAATCCCCTTTCTATAGAGAGATTCATCCTGTAAGTTCTGTTACTCTAGAAAACCCTGACTAATGCAGCCTTTTTTATAAAGGTTACCCTCATCCTTTCTGTTCTGTATTACTCCGTTCTTTTTTTTTTTTTTTTTTTGGTTTTTCGAGACAGGGTTTCTCTGTATAGCCCTGGCTGTCCTGGAACTCACTTTGTAGACCAGGCTGGCCTCGAACTCAGAAATCCACCTGCCTCTGCCTCCCAAGTGCTGGGATTAAAGGCGTGCGCCACCACCGCCCGACTGTATTACTCCATTCTTTACTGCTAAGTTTTTTTTTTCTCCCTTGTTCCGGTCAACCCCGCTCGTTCCCACTGGCTCCGCTTGCTCCGGCCGTCCCTGTTCGGCCCCACTCACTCTGGCTGTCCTCGTTCAGCTCCGCTCGCTCTGGACAGCCCCACTCACTCCAGTTGGTCTCTCCAGTCCAAGGATTCATTTCTTATTATTCTTCATAAGTACGCTGTAGCTGACTTCAGACGCACCAGAGGAGGGCATCAGATCTTTTACAGGTGGTTGTAAGCCACCATGTGGTTGCTGGGATTTGAACTCATCACCTTCGGAAGAGAGTCGGGTGCTCTAACCAGCTGAGCCATCTCACCAGCCCTACTGCTAGGCTTTCTGCTGTTAACGTCAGCTGAGGCTCTGGTCTTTAGAGTGCTCCATTTAGGTTAGGAAGCTGATCTTTCACTCTTTTTTTCTCAGTTGAGTATTTCATATAATATACTTTGATCAAATCCAGTCCCCTTATTCTCTCTCTTCCAATCCCTCCGCTACACTCCCCAACTTCATGTGTTTGTTTTTGAAACTCACTGAATCCATTTACTGTTGACCGTATGTGCATGCATATAGGACTACCATTTACTGGGCACCACAAAAACCATCAATTGCTAGTTTCTATTCAGCAAGGAGTGAGACATCAAAAAAATCCTTGTCTATGCTGGGATGTAGGCCATCTGATCTTCTGCAGGTCCTGCGCATGGAGTCACAGAACCACCACTGTGAGTGTATGTGTACACTGGCCCTGTAATATCCAAAAGATGCTTTGCCAAAGATGCCCACCATCTCTTGCTCCTACAAGCTTTTCAATCCCTTCTTCCTTGATGATCTCTGAGCTTTGAGAGATGAGGGTGTATGATGGTTTGTATATGCTTGGCCCAGGGAGTGGTACTATTAGAAGGTGTAGCCTTGTTGGAGTAGTTGTGGTCTTGTTGGAGTAGATGTGTCACTTTAGGCGTGAGCATTAAGACCCTCATCCTAGTTGCCTGGAAGTAAGTATTCTGCTAGCAGCTTCAGATGAAGATGTAGAACTCTCAGCTCCTACTGTACTATGCCTGCCTGGATGCTGCCATGTTCTCACTTTGATGATAATGGACTGAACCTCTGAACCTGTAAGCCAGCTCCAATTAAATGTTGTCCTTATAAGAGTTGTCTTGGGAACCGGGCATGGTGGCGCACACCTTTAATCCCAGCACTTGAGAGGCAGAGGCAGGCAGATTTCTGAGTTTGAAGCCAGCCTGGTCTACAAAGTGAATTCCAGGACAGCCGGTGCTATACAGAGAAACCCTGTCTTGAAAAACCAAAACAAAACAAAAAAAGGAGTTGTCTTGGTCATGATTTCTGTTCCTAACAGTAAAACCCTAAGATGGGTGTAATATAAATGTCCCATTTAGAGCTGAGCACTCTACCCCCACAGTCTCTATTTCTCTGTGATTTGACTATCTGTGGGTCTCTATTAATTGTTATCTACTGCAGAGAAGAAGCATTGCCACTAAAGAGCAGACAGACACTGTGCCTGAGACATGGTACTCTGCAAATATGCATTACTAGTGGATTATGTAAGCAAGGCAGGCAGAGGCTGGACCTAATCACTGGGAAACATCAGACAAAGTGGTAAGCAGTCCATAAAAAAAGCCACCGTGTGTCCTTTGAAAGTGTCAGAGTCTCAGCAGATAAACACAGAAGTAAAAACCTTCCAGATTTCGATACAGGCACAACAAGATACAACACATGAAAATCACAGCATAGGATCCCAACCTGGGTCTTGCCTTGGAAGGGGAAACTATCGAACTTTAGCAGCATGATGGATGATGGATGATGGAACACAGAAAGAATAAAAGTGTTGTTTCTATACTGTCCATATTTGACGACTACACACTAGGAAAATATAGAGGAATATCCATTTTTAGGAATATTCAATACAGTACAAAGAGGTCATGGGAATGATATTACAAAATACTCTTAAGCAGTTCCTAAGACGAACATAATTGCATAAGAGTGTGGTGAGTGTTTTTGCATATGTGTGTGTGTGTATGTATGTGTGTGTGTGTGTGTATGTGAGTTGAGGGTTGGCATGTATATGTATGTTTACATTTATGTAAAAAGAGAAAATATGATGTAGTAAATATGTTAAAAGTTTCTAAAGGTAAAGAATGTGTGTGTCTTCTAGTCTTTGAATTTTTTTGAAGTATTATTTAAAACTAAAGCCGTTTTCAGCATCAGGCAAGCAAAGGAGATATAAAAGTTCAGAGTCTGGGGAGAGGGAAAGTCCAGATTGAAAGGCTTAAGGCAGACTGCTCAGTAGTTTGAGAGGTAGACACTTCTGACCTCACGGTACTGGAGGAAGTTGGGACCCTGGCATCTGAAGTCAAGAAGAGAAGAGAAAAAAGAGCGACAGAAGAGGGCATGGAGGAAGTGAAGGAGATTTGAGGATGAGGTACATTTCCCTTGGCTCCACTTTCTGTCTTCATTCAGTCTCTGGAGAGATGAGCTCACTAGAAGTAGCAGCCTTGTGTCAGCCTCTCATCCTCCCATGTCTGAAATAATGCCCCGCTTGGGTCATTAATCATCTCGTTAAGGTCCCAGCCAGCACGATTCAGTCACAAATGTAATAAAAAGGGGGGCTGCAGATGTTGTCCCTTTGTTCTCTGAACAAAACTGATGAATAGAACCATTGCGAGATGTCTGTTTCCCTCCGTTATCCTCGGGCCAGTGATACCTTTGCGTCAGTGCATGTTTGCAGCTTTAAACATCGCCTCTGGCTTTTCTCAAGCTCCTTCTGCACAATTTTATGAACTTTTGCTTCCAGACAGAGAGGGACAATGGCTGATTACCTGGGCTGAGATAAAGTAACTTCTGAGGCTGGGTTGCACATGGCGTTTTGAAATATCATCACGGCGTCTCTCCTTCACACGCATGCTCTTTTCTTATGCGTTTTCCCTTCCCCAGCAATCTCTGGAGCTGACTTTGGTTTCTGGATCTGCCTGATCAAAAAACCATCCCCTCCCAAGGGCGCTTTATACTACAAGTCACTTGTGCCAGTAAGTGGACAGCCACAGGAAGGACTGCGATGAGAAAATGTGATCTTCTTCCCTGCTCTTCTTGACGCCTTTTCCTGACATCTTGTCTAACCTACAACCTTCACCTCAGCCTAGCACCGTACAGCGAATGGACTGAACATCCTGCACCCTTCCTTTCTCCCTGGTGATGTAACTCTTCCCACCAAAAGTGGGATTCTACTGCTCTCTCTTCTGCATCTGAGTCTGGCCATGCCACCTGCTAAATGGGGACATTAACAAACAAATAGGAAAAAAAAAAAGAATACACCCAAGCCCCTGGGCACCGAGCCTTGTTCTGCTGTATCCACAAAGCTGAGACCAGCACCCTTGGGGCCAGCACTAACCTGCTCAAAGCTGCTGAATCCCTGGAGCAGAGCCAAGAAAACCCTAGGCAACAGCCTATCAGCTGCTAGAGAGGTGAAGGATGCGAACTGGGACCAGCCAGTCCCCGTGTGATGGCTACTCTTGGTGGTCCATTTGTTTACATCTACAATTAACTGAAACCAAAAAGTAGAGAGGCAAGTCTGTGAGGGATTTTTGTGTAATCTGAAGTGGGAAGACCCACCTCTAATCTGGGCCACACCTTCGGCTGGAAGCCTACAGAGGGACGAGGAAGAGGGAAGCTTCGCTCTTCTTCTGCTTGTTCTCGCCTCACTAATAAACAACTCCGTCCTTTCACAGGTGACTACCAGTTACTGTTCTACTTGGTGGCATACAGCACAAGTCAAAACACTTTTCTTTTTTTTTTTGTTTTTTTGTTTTTTTGTTTTTTTGTTTTTTTGAGACAGGGTTTCTCTGTATAGCCCTGGCTGTCCTGGAACTCACTTTGTAGACCAGGCTGGCCTCGAACTCAGAAATCCGCCTGCCTCTGCCTCCCGAGTGCTGGGATTAAAGGCGTGCGCCACCACGCCCGGCTTGTCAAAACACTTTTGGTTATCACCTACTATGATTGAGTAGCTGGTTATCCATAGCTTTGAAGTAGCTAGCTATAAAACCCAACTACCCTAGCTTACTTTAACTAGTACAGTGGTAGTAATGGTTGGTATTTCGTCTAGTGACTGCCCCACAGTTACCTGGCAATAGCCAGGTGTGCCTGACTCACTATAAAAAGGGATGCTTGCTCTCTCTCTCTCGCTCTCTCTCTCTCTCTCTCTCTCCCCTCTCTCTATCTCCCTTACCCTCTTCATTCATTTCCCTTCCCCCTCTCTCTCCACATGCTCATGGCCAGCCTCTATTCCTCTTCTCTCTCTCCCTCTCCCTGTCTCTGCCTTTCTCTGTCTCTACCCTCTCAATTCCCCTCCCCATGCCCTAAATAAACTCTATTCTATATTACACTGTGCCCACGGAGGCACCCCTTTCCCCTGAACCATACTGTGCCTTCACCAAACATACCCCTTCTCCTCTCTCCTTCTCCCTCTCCCTCTTCTTATAAAACACAACAGTAATTACATCCGAAGGCTCCAGACCTGAGTGGGAAGAGTAATTGAATTTGGTACATCTGAGCCTGTGACAGACAATGGTGCCAGTACCGTCCTAGAACAAGGTTTAAAGGCTTAAATTTTAAATAAAGTTTTAAAATTGAAAAAAAAAACAATATGGAGTTGGCTACTTATTTTTCTCATCTTAGGGAATGCCCTCTCACACTGGTTTTGTGCGATACTTGTTTCCATCAGGGACAAGAGCGAAGCCCAGGGTTAGAAACATCCACCCTTGGCCATCCTTCCTTTGATGTTTTAACATCGTTGTCTTAGATGTTTTTAGGAAGACATGCCCCATCTCCTAGGCTTGTCTTTCTTTATCTAACGTGTCCTAGTCCTGACTTAGTCAACCAGGAAGTCACGCAAGACCCTAAGGTAAGAGCCGTCTTTCCTTTCAGAGGCTCCCTTAATCTCCCCTGATTCTTAACCCTGCACACATACAACTATCCCTTAATAACAGGGAGATAGCTCCGTGGGTAAAATGCTTGCTGTGTAAGTATGAGGATCCAAGCTTGGATCCCCAGCACCCACATAAAAGTTGGGTTCTGCAGTGTTCATCTCTTATATCAGCATTGGGAGATGACCTAAAGGTGAGTCCCTGGAGGGACTAGGCAAACCAGGGAGCCCTGGGTTCAGTGAAGACAGCCTGACTCAAGAAGTAAGGTAGACAAAGATTAAGGAAGGCAACTGGTATTAGCCACTGGATGTCACTTGCATTTACACGTGCACACACACAACACTAACATAATATATAATATTATATGTTAATATGTATTATATATATTGATATGTATTAAATATATTATATATTTATATGTCTAAATTGGGTATATGCAATATACATACATACATACATACATACATACATACATACATACATATTTCAAAAGTCTCACAATAAGTGTTGTTCACAGGGATTACTTTAATCCTATAAAACCTGGGGAGGGGGAGTCTAGCTCAGGGACAGGCTGCTTACCAAGCACAAGGGAGGCCCTCAGTTCTATCTCGATGGTGGTGGTGATGGTGGTTTCTGAGCTTAACTCATTGCGTCTCCTTCAGTTCACATCGCCAATTTGCTGGATAGTTTTCTATCAGCTTAACACAAGCTAGAGTTCTTCGAAGGAGGAAACCTCAACTAAGAAACTGTCTCCATGAGACTGGCTTTAGACAGGGCTGTGAGGTCTTTTCTTAGGGTTTGATGTGGAATGGCTCAGCCCACTGTGGGCAGTGCCACACCCTACGCCACACTGAGCCACAGGGAGCAAGGGGGAGCAAGCCAGGAAGCAGCACTCCTCCACAGCCTCTGCACCAGCTCCTGCCTCCAGATTCCTCCCTGATTTTCTCCAAAATGAACTGTGATGTGAACGTGTAAAGAAGATGAACCATTCCTGATTCAAGCTGGTTTTGGTCATGGTGTTATCAGAGAAATAAAAACCCTAAGACACCAGTGTTGTTCAGTCTTCTGGGTTGTTTTGTTTTGTTTGTTTGTTTGTTTGTTTGTTTGTTTTTTCTTGGTTTTTCAAGACAGGATTTCTCTGTGTAGCCTTGGCTGTCCTGGAACTCACTCTATAGACCAGGCTGGCCTTGAACTCAGAAATCCGCCTGCCTCTGCTTCCTGAGTGCTGGGATTAAGGGCATACGCCACCACTGCCCAGCTTGTTCAGTCTTCTGAACTCCCTGTGATAAAGTGTTGATAAAGTTCAGATTTAGCACTTTTGTAATATATTAATTTTGACAAAAAACCCCACGTAAATATGGTTTCTTCCCAAAACTTAACTTTTTTCCAAAACACACACACACACACACACACACACACACACACACATATGTGCGTGTGTTATATATATAACATATATACATATATTTTATATATATCATATATATAATGTATTACATAAGGCATAAAATTTTCACACCTAAATCTGAACATAGGACTGATTTTTGTGGAAATGAATATATATACATTCACACACTACCACCATCAAAAAATATATGCAAGAAAACTTCAAATAACAATTTAAAAAATACAACCTTGAAAACATTGGAAGAACAAATTGAAAATAACCTGAGTATTTAAAATATTCCAAAACCTCTGGTTTGACTGCATATATTCCAGCCATCAGTACTGATATTTAGTATTCAAATTTTTATTCTTATGTAAATAAATGAGCTTTACTGAGAGATGGGGGGACCACCTGTAGGGACAGAGAGGAAGGGCCCCCCACAGGGAAGGAGAGGGATGAGTAAGAACCAAGTCTCAAGACATATGTAAGAGGATCCCGGAACAAGCCCACACTTTGTATCCTGACTCGATATTTATTTTATTAAAAAGAGGGGGAAATAAGTAAAATTTCAGAAAGGAATACCAGTTTTTGATTCAATTTGCCTCAGCTGCCACTAGAGGGAAACCAAGACACATCTGAAAACCCAGACCCCACAAACATGGGCTTCAATCGAAAGATTTCAATGTTAAGGTTTTGCTGTTGTTGTGACTATAACATGGAATGCATATTATTATATTATATTTGACATACACTACACAAAGTCATATTTTTTTCTACATTGTAAGCATAGTACTCAAGTGACTTTTCTATCTGGATCTGCACCACCTGTGCCTTCCAAACAAGTACAGGAGACAAGATGTGCCCTGAGGCCTCTGCTTCCCGGGACCTTCAGAAGATTGTGAGAGCTCAGATAGAAGCTATTTCATAGTTGATAAATTAAGTCTTTTTTAAAAACATCTAAGCACTTTTAATAATACTAAAAGGTAAAAGGAAAATGTACTATCCCAACTTTCTTCCAAATTATACTTTTTAAAACACCATACTTCTTCTAAAAAATAATCAGCACAGCACCACACTGCCTTCCGGTATCTGCACTTTCACCACAGGCAAATACTATGCCACCCTTGGCATTAGTCAGAGAGGCCTCTCTTTGCCAAGACCCTGAGCCGTTGGGATGTTAAGAACAAGTACTGGCTAAGAGCAGACATTTCTCTAAAGCTAGTTTCCGTGGCCCCAGACTCGTGGTCACACTGGCTGCCCTGGTTAAACTTAGTGGCTCACGAGACATATCAAAGATATGAATGTGAGAAAGACACTTGTAGGGAGGAGGGGAAGGCATTGAGAGAGGAGGAGGAAAATAAGGGAGTAGGGGGTTATGGAGACAGGAACACAGATCGGAACCCAGCAAGATGGAGTCAACTGGAAAGTGTCACATGCGATTGGTTTGGCAGCTCTAAATTGACATCGAAGACTCGTTCTCTTTACCTCCTCTTCCACATTATCCACAGCATAAATAACCTCCATTCCCTGGTTTGCCTCATGGTCCAAAGGGTTAATAGAGTTCCATACATTATGTTTGTGTCCCAGCAAGAAAGCATGAAGTTCACAAAAGCACACTACACTGGCTGGTTTTGTGTGTCAGTCAACTTGACACAAGCTGGAGTTATCACGGAGAAAGGAGCCTCCCTTGAGGAAATGCCTCCATGAGAACCAGCTGTAAGGCATTTTCTCAATTAGTGATCAAGGAGGGAGGGCCCACTGTGGGTGGTGCCATCTCTGGGCTGGCAGTCTTGAGTTCTATAAGAGAGCAAGCTGAGCAAGCCAGGGGAAGCAAGCCAGTAAGTAACTCCTTCCATGGCCTCTCCATCAGCTCCTGCCTCTGGGTTCCTGTCCTGGGTCAGTTCCTGCCCTGACTTCCTTTGGTGATGAACAGCAATGTGGAAGTGTAAGCTGAATAAACCCTTTCCTCCCCAACTTGCTTCTTGGTCATGATGTTTTGTGCAGGAATAGAAACCCTGACTGAGACACACTCTCCAACTATTGGTCCCAAGGAGCCTTTAAAGGCCACCACTCAATAGTTACAGGAGAAGTTGGCAAATTCAGTATTCAGTATCTACTTTTATTAGTCACTACTTGGAATAAAATCAAAGTCCCACTGGTCAGGAAAAGGATAAGAACAAATCCCAGAGCCGGGCATGGTGGTGCACACCTTTAATCCCAGCACTTGGGAGGCAGAGGCAGGCGGATTTCTGAGTTCGAGGCCAGCCTGGTCTACAGAGTGAGTTCTAGGACAGCCAAGGCCTGGACAGAGAAACCCTGTCTCAAAAAACCAAAAAAAAAAAAAAAGAACGAATCCCAGATAGGTGACTAGTTGGTCTTGGCTATAGCACACAATTAAAATCAGAAAGGAAGAGAACTGAAAAAGAAACCAGACTCTTTGGGAAATGATTTATGTGGCTGGGCTTTGGTTCTACTGATGCCGACTGAGTGACTGGCACACTTTCTTGGTGTTTTGTGATCTAGAGGCACCACCGATGAGTGTGGGTAGCCCTTGGTAGAAAGTACTCAGATCAGGCAGCACATCAGCTGAGTCGGCTGCCATTTTCCTTTACAGAGTTCTGCCCCATCCTCCTTCTGGTCATGAACTTAAATCAAGGTTCGTTCTTTCTTCCTTTTCTTTTTTTTCTTTTTCTTTTCTTTCTTTTTTTTTTTTTTCTTAATGTCGGTAGAGGGCAGTTCATCCTAAAGCCTCCTGGCCTGCTCGCTTGCCTGCCTGCCTGCCTGTCTGCCTGCTCGCTTGCCTGCCTGCCTGCCTGCCTGCCTGCCTGCCTGCCTGCCTGCTTGCTTGCCTGCCTGCCTGCCTGCCTGCTTGCTTGTAAATAGATTCTTTTCTCATGTAATGCATCCTGAAACAGACCCAGAGAGCCTGTATGTATTAACCACCCCATACTTCTCCTATGTCACCAGGAAGCCTTGAACACCTGCGTTCCTTCCCTGGGTCCCATATACTTAATATCAGCCTGGCCTAAGCCCTCCACGCTTGGTTCCCCACAACAAGGATACTAATACCCCCTTTTCTCCAACCTTGGTTCTGATGAGTGGCTTAATTGATGTTTATAACGTACTTAATGAGCCGAAGATGAAAGACAATGAAGATGAATAAGGCGGTCCTTCCCTCTGACTCACCAGCCGCCCTTATTACCTATGCAGAGGGAAAAGCCTGCAGCCACAAGCATAATAGTTATGGGTGCACATTAGCTCAAATATACACCCGTGAACCACCCAAAATATAGATGCCGCCTCTACCAATCAACTTCTTGGATCTCCTTATCAGGACAGTAGGCTCTGCCTGTGTAATAAGCATGCGAAAGCCCTTCATATTAACAATGTAAGTTGACTAGACGGTCATGAGAAAGGTCAAAACACGGTGTCTCTGGTGAACACATGAAGGTCTTCACACTAATATATGGGTGAAGAGTCACTGGACAGAGACATGCAACTCTACACAACCTGGAAGAAATGAGTTTTGCTTTACTCTTTGGTTATTGAAACTACCATAGTAACATGAATTTCATAAGAAATTAAAATAACTAAATGGTAAGCTCTGTACCAAAGGAAGAATGGAGTGGCCTGGGCTCATTGCACCCCGTGATGAGCCACACACTGCTGTATGATTATCAACTGCCCCATAAATTCACAACTGGGGTGTTCTCCAGATACTCACCGGCCCTCCTCCTCCTCTTCTGACACAGTTGTCTTTACATTCTGTGACCCTCACTGGGAAGACTCCCAGCCAGCTGATAAGGGAAACTGTTCCACCCCTCCCCCTTGTTTAGAATTCTCAAGCAAACTCCTCTGCCCTCCAGGTCTCTTCATCCTCATATCCCTTGGCTTTGTCTAGTTCTCAGTGGCGTCTCTTGTGCGTGGCCCCTCAGCTTTACTGCGTATGGACTTTACATCTCAGGCATTTCCATGCAAGCGCTGGCCTCATAATGTCTAATCACAAGGTTAACATGGTCCTAATCTTTATGGAAGTTTCAATGATATATTCTGTAGGACTTGGGAATGAGATCCAGGAGTTAGCTCAGTGGGTAAAAGCCACCTGAATCTGGCCCCAGATCCCATGTGAAAAGTCAATGGAGGAGCAGAAACTTATACTAGAAGGTCTCCTTAGCATAGTGTGCTGGACGCAGAATTTACTGGAAACTCATAGGCCAGCTAGCCTGGAGTATATATAGCCTGCTCTATAACAAGTATATATAACAAGTATATAACAAGTATATATAGCCTGCTCTATAAGCAGAGAACAGAGTCCTGGAAAAAGGTGTTCTCTGACCTGCACGCATACACTGTGGCATGCATGTTCTTGTATGTGCAGACACACCACACACGCACACACACATGCACACACACATATACACACACACACAGATATACTCACACAGATACAGACACATATACGTAGATACACACACACATATACAGATACACACACACATACACACACATACACATACAAATACACACACAAAGATAAACACACACACACACACACACACCGCTTTAAAATAAATGGTTTAGAGACAAATTGTGTATATTTCTGCTATTTGAGAATATATTCCCCAATTCAGCATTTTGGAAGGTTTATATCTTAAAATCAATCTGCACTTTTAATACATCATATTCCCGAGAAGTTCCCATCAAACTGACCACGTATAATGTTAGCTAGACAGATATCTGCAGACTTAGAGGCCACTGCGGATGGTGGAAGTTCCTGGGTTTTGTGGGAGCACGCTGTGGCAAAGCTGCTTCTTCCTGGTGGGAAGGTGAGAATCTGAATTCTACCTCCAACCCAAAACGTTACACATTATTGTCCTCTGAGAGTTAATCCTGCTGAGCCTGCTGAGCACCCCGCAGGGAGCTCACTCTCCCATTGGCCTGGATCTCATTTACCTAGAGACCCTGGGAGAGGACACTACACTCACCCTTCACATGGCGCAGACACCTCAGGTGCTCGTCAGGAGGCGCTCCAGAGTGAACTGGTCTTCTGGGTGTCTGCCTTTTGGGTCCTAACTCGGAAGATCATAAATTACTTCCTTTCCCTTCTTCCTACCTCTTTCCCTTCAGATGAACACATACTTGGCTTCCTCCTTCTCTCTCTGAATCCCTGCTTCCCCGGACAGTGCTCCCTTTCTGCTGCTGCACAGTGCTTGCCCCGCTCCATTGCAAAAGGCATGTCTTTCCCTTTTCCTCATCAGCACCTGCCTCCTCCTCCAGGCAGCTGCCAAGATTTACAGCTTGCTGGCTGTTTTTCTCTCAGATTCAAACAAAACTGTCCTTAAGCTTCCTTCTTGGTTTTTCAATTTTTTGATTTACAAGATGAAGAAAAAAATCTCCGTTTCCCTGGTGACCTATTAGATTATCCATTATACTCTAGTGATCAAACATATTTGCTAAAAGCTCCCACAAGCCACCTCTATCACCAGGCGCTGCGCAGGGCCACCTTATTTAGTTGCCCTCCTGCCCCATTCCCACCCAACATCCCATCCCACCCACTCCCATTTTCCTACCTCCCAGTTCCTCCCTCAATTTAACTTCTCACAAAGAAGAGTTCTCTGGAACCCCTAATCAATATTCTTTTCCTACCTTCCTCTCTTAAACTCCTTATTTGATTTGATATCAAAGGACTCTCGAATTTCAATGTTCAACTTTTCTCTCTGATGTTCAGGATGTTACACGTCCATCCTGAAAGATACTTTTACTAACACCAACACGTCCAACTCATCCCGTTAGACGTAAGGACAATAAAGGGCTTTCGAGAGGCCCGTGTTGTGCCTGGGTCATCAGCTTACACTACAGAATAAAGAGGCTCACCCCAGGGAGATTGGAACACAGGTGTTAGGGACACGAGGTCCCGGTTCATCAGGTGCTTCCGAGTCCCAAGACAGAGAGACTTCTGTTAGATAACTGGAGAACAACCATCTGAAGGTGTGTTAAGCGGTTGGTTCAGGCCTTCTTTCTAGTTGTGACATCCAAAGCTAAAGGCGTGTCTTCCCCAAACCCATTCCACTCTTGATCTTCTCCGTGCCGTTAACAGATCCAGAATTTCCAAGCCACACAAGTTCAAATGCTTACTTTGACCCTGACTTGTCCCTTCTTGGCCTATATTCCTTCAGCTCTGGTTGTTCCAACTCAAACTCTTCCAAGAAAAGGTGGCTTTCCAATGCCACCTTTGCTCCCTAACTCAGTTCCTAGAATCTTCCCATCAGACTGTTGGACTAGGCACCTATTATGTCTCCCCTACACGCAGGGCCATTTCCATATAACCTATTTTTTTCCTATTTACCACTGCCATAAGTGATTTCCATATAATACAATACCACCTACACCTCTTCTTGTAAAAATCCTCAAAGCCTTGCTATTACCACCCCTCAGTAACTTTACTATTATAAATGTCAGAGGTGAGTCCCAGACATCATCTTATTCAGCCAATCCTCAGTAATTTAGATCCAGTCTCTAGCCTAGATTTCTGCGATTAGAAATCTCCTGCTTTTCTCCTTACCCAGTCATCTATGCCATTACAGTCCTGGTGCTTGGTCACTATCCTCATTAAAATCATCTTTCAGTACCTTCTTCCTTTCTCTCTTAAGGTAAAATTCCAAATGGGCCTTCTAATGGCTGAGGATGTAAGGATCCCTGCCCAATCCGACTTCATCTTGTAGCATCATTGTCCCTGTTCTAGCTACACCAGTCATCTCGCTTTAGCCAAAGGACAGCAAACAAACTCCCACTCCCTGGGTTTTACAGCGGCCCCTGTGCCCCTGAGAGCTGCTAGTCCCACTCAAAGGTCCTCATGTCATTGTTCTAGAAAGCTGTCTCTCCAGCCTATGTAAGTAACATCTCCACCGCGTACCCAGGCTGTGTCTATTCTCCACAGCACAAGACCACGGGAAGTACCACAGCTGTCTCAGTACTATCGTGGTAGGTCAGAGCATCGTGAATGTTATGTTGCCTCGAGTAGAACACAGGCTCCCTGACAACAGGGTCTCGATCTCTTTCATAGCTGTTTCCTTAGACCATGGAAGAATTTGCCACACTTAGTAGATGCTCAATAGTTGAGGAAGGAAGGAAGGAAGGAAGGAAGGGAGGGAGGNCACACACACACACACACACACACACACACACACACACACACACACACACACACACACACACACACACACACACACACACACACATGTTCCCTCTTCCCACCCCACTGTCCAATTCCTATCTTTCCAAATTCAAAATCATCCCCACCTAGGCCTGAGTGACAGGGACAGTGGGCGCCTGCCTGGGGTGAGGGGCGGGAGGAGAGGAAGTGCTGGATAGCCTCCGCCTCTCAGATCAAGCTCACTGCCTCCCAGTGCTCCAAAGAGAGGGAGCCCTCTCCAGCAGTGATGATAATCCACTGTGTATCCCCATGGGTAGCAAATGCAGCTCCTTTTTTTTTTTTTTAAAGATTTATTTTATTTATTATATGTAAGTACACTGTAGCTGTCTTCAGATACTCCAGAAGAGGGAGCCAGATCTTGTTACGGATGGTTGTGAGCCACCATGTGGTTGCTGGGATTTGAACTTATCACCTTTGGAAGAGCACCAGCCCAATGCAGCTCCTTTATAAAGACAAAACCTGGCTCTGAAGCCCAGGCTACTCTCACACTTGTGACTTCTCTCCTTCAGCCCCCAAGGTAAGCCACCAACTCAGATCAACAGCTAAGCCTTAATCCTAGGCTGCTCTTTCATACTAACAATATGCTCTGTCCACTGCCCTCTCCTAGACACCACCCATCACATTTTTGTGTTCTCTGGATAACCAAGCGTCCTCCATACTTTATGGCCCCTCAACAATCTAATAAGAAGTGTTCAAATGTTCCAGTCTTTGGAACATTTAGCTTTAACATTCTCTTGATAGTTTCATCATCCTAACCACACGTTCTTGCCTAGGATGTGAGAGTCCCGGATGCCTTACAGGTATCTTCCCATCATATCACAAGGCTTAGAATTACACTAGGTAGAGAAGAGACGATGAAATAGCCTGAGGCTCTTCCTATGAACTTACTGGTGAATTCACAAGCCTACTGAGCTACCCCAGTGTACTGGTCTTCGGAATCCTTCCAGTCATAAAAGTCCATTTACTAAGTAGTCAACTAACAATTACTCATTCGAGTCATTCTTTTCATTTCTTTAAGTATGTCTATTCTATGTCTGTTTTTCTTCCTAAAATTGAATTCACTGAGCACTCTGAGCTCTCTCACGACGTGAGGGATGAACTGAGCCAAGACGCAGAGACATGATCCTTGTCCTGGAGGAGCTGACATACCACTCCTTCCAAAACAACCAGGGCAAAGAGTGCTCACCGGTACTTCCCAAACATGGGCACAACCCTGGGATCAACCATAAAACCCCCAAAACAAGGAGGAAGAAGGAAGAGATGGAGGCAGGAAGTGGGAGAAAGGCAGGGGCACCCGATATGCATCAGGCTCTCGGGTATCCCAAGCAACACACACACAAAGGCTGGCACTCGTGAGCAAACAAAAGACAGAGTTAACAAATTCCAGGAGAAACGCTCAGTTCCAAGGAATTCTGAACTGGAATTCTAAATCGAGGCGCTGCCTTTGGAGCGTGGAGAATTGTCACGAGGACACAAGGGAAGGAATCGCTAGAAAGGTAGTTGGGTCTCACCCTAATGGCTCAGAGTCGAGGGTCTTAAGGTGAAGGGGGCTATGGGTTCACAAACAGGTTGACGATCGCTCGTTATCGGCGTGTGAAGCGTCGTCCATAGGCTTTTGCATTTGAATTCTGGGTCACCAGCTAAAAGTCCTGTGGAGGAAGCTGTGGATATATTGCCTGGCTGGAAGAAGTGAGCCACTGGAACAGGTCTGAGAGGGAATAAACTCTCTGCTTCCTGATTGGTGCCTGTGAGAAGTCACCACAGCAAGCTCCCATAGCAACAGAATCATCCCAGCGGCCATGCTCCCCTGCCATGAAACTATACTCCTGGGATCCAGAACTAAGTCTGTCCTCTTGAGATTCATCTATCAGTAATCTGTCACAACGGCTAGAGAGGAAAACTTTATGACTGCAGATGAATAGCCAGCCCAGGTCCTCTGTTCTTTCCCTTCAGGGCCATTCGACCTCATGACCAGGAGATGGCGCTCTAAACACGGGAACGGGTTTTGCTTAGTTTGGACTAAAAAAAAAAAAAAACAAACAAAAAAACAAAAAAACTTTTGTTTCATGGAGACTTTTGAAAGCTGTAGTTTTCTTTACTTTATTCTTTCCTTCCGATTTGAACCCTTCCATCCACATTTAGTCCTCAGATGGTCAAAGCTCAATTGTTGACGGCAGGCAGAAGTAACCTGGAGCCAGGGGTGTTGTCGGTTTGTTGGTTTGTTTGTCCGTTTGTTTTCTTCCTTTGAGGACTTCTTAGCACATGCCCTACTTTACACTGATTTTAGGCAAGTCTCTTGTTTAGTATTTCCATTGTTGTGAGGAGACATCATGACCAAGTCAACTCTTATAAAGGTATTTAATTGGGACTGGCTTACAGGTTCAAAGGTTTAGTCCATTATCATCGTGGTAGGGAGCATGGCAGCATCCAGGCAGACATGGTCCTAGCGAAGTAGCTGAAAGTTCTGCATCTTGATTCAAAGGCAACCCAGGGAGGCTGGCATTATTCGGCAACAAGGAGAGAGCTCTCTTCCCGCAATGCAGGAGCCAGAGCATAGGAGACCTCCGAAGCCCCGCCTCACAGTGACACACTTCCTCCAACGAGGCCACACCCCCTAACAGAACCACGCCCTATAGGCCAAGCATGTTCAAACCACATCTTCCTACTTCACTCTTTCTCACACACAATAAAAATCCCATTATAAGAAGAGCAGAAAGGAACTTTTAAAAATAATTCTTGTGCGTCTTTTGAGC
>LR751498.1:0-20000 GCA_902729485.2 Mus minutoides
AAAAAAAAAAAAAAAAAAAAAAAAAAAAAAAAAAAAAGGTAGCAAACCAAACAACAAAACCAAACTTGCAAGCAGATGTCCAGACAATGTCAGAGGGCATGTGGGTAGGAATCAAACCACATATTGCCAATGGGGTTTTCCCTCTAAGGGCAGCATTAACATGTAAATGAAAAGAAATTATCACCTATCTCACTGAGCAAAGTTTGAATAAACCTATTTTAGGCCTCAGGTTTTTATCACTTACAAATATCTACTGAAAACAGATATAAATTCCCAAACTATTGATTTGTTAGAAGAAATAACAGGGAAATTCTGTAGTATGTTTATCTGGGAAGATTTCAGGGTGTGACTGCATAATTACAAACAACAGAAGTAACAGCAGCAGATGGAACTGTACAGAATAAAAATATTATGTACAGCCAAAGACACAGTATAGTGCAGGGAAAAAAAAATCTAGACTTGGATGAGATTCTTACAAAGTACCCACACTGGCTGGAGTTTATGTCAACTTGAAACAGGCTAGAGAAAAGAAAAACTCAGATGAAAAAAACGTTCTTACCAAATTGGCCTGTGGCCAAGTCTGTGATATATATTATCTTCATGGTTTATATGGGAGCTACCAACTTACTATGAATGGTGCTACCCCTGGATAATGGTCCAGGGCTCAATAAGAAGGCAGATTGAGGAAACCATGAGGAAAAGTCAGCAAGCAAATATTCCTCCATGGTCCCTGCACCTGCTTCTACTTCCAGTCTGTGCCTTCCTTGAGTTCCTATGACTTCTGTCAGTGATGGACTGTCACCTGAATGCATAAGATGAAATGAATCTTTTCCTCCTCAAGTAGATTTTCATCATGCTCTTTATCAAAGCGGTAAAAATTCTAAGATACTGTTCATGATATTATACAAGAATTGAATTTCTATAATTTGTAAAGAACTCAATAGTGAGAAAATAATCAAGCTAAGAAGGGAAGAGACATTTCTCAAAAACATACAAAATTGCTCAGTACTATGATAAACTCTCCACATCATTAGTCACCAGGAAAATAAAAAGAAAACCAGGAAAAGAAACCATTTTACTTTATAATGATTATAAACAAAAGGATTAAAAACATACATGGGAGTGAACATGCATGGAAAGAGACTGACGTGGTCTCCTCTCCTTCCTTCTCATGTTGTTTCTATAGAGCTTCACGGTACATGGGATCTTGAAACACCAGCAAGGACACTTATCTTCTACTTCAAAATGTGGTTAGCACGTTCCCCTTTGCATTGGTATTAGTGAACGTGTTTTAATCTCAGGGAAATGCCAGAGAACTTGCTGCAAAGAAGAGGAAAGATCATGTTATTAAGAGGCTGTAATGCTTGTGTATATGTGATCATTCAGGTGTAGTTAGAGATGTGGTTAGATTAATCAGGAAACCTTGAATTCAGTCATTTTTTTTCCACGTGGCTAGTTATGATGCAGAAAGAAGCAAGGCAAAAAAGAAAAGTCACAAAATATAGAACTCTCAAAGAAAGAGGAACAGTATTCACTGGGGTAATATCTAGTCACCTCAATAGACAGAGCTTGAGGCAGACAGGGAAGCAGATGGGCTTCAGTGTCTCCAGACAAGCCTCTCCTGGGGATTCTTCCTAATTCTTCTATGTTTTGATCAGAATACATTTTTAAGATTGTTAAATTGGTTATTTTTTTATGGTATACATGAAGAATGTCTTTTGGGAGCATAAACAGTAATTTCTCCTAAGGACAATGACACCTAGAAGCACTGTATTCAACTTGGAGACTATTTTCTACAAATTAGTTATTTTCTTCTGTGCTCTAAAATCCCCACCTAGAAAGCACTTAGGATTTCACACACTCCCCACAGCATCCTATGGACCACGGACTGGAAGATGATACATTAGGTGAATTTGTACTAATGGGCTGCTGGTTACCAAGGAATGAGGACCAGTGTAGCTCAACACTGACCTTTGAGAAGAACCTTTGATGCCCTTAAGCATACTTCCAATTTCCCTAGAGCCGATAGAAAATATATTTCCCACCAAATCAAGCACCTCTAAAATTTGAGAATCTCATACTGTATATTTAAATTTATAAAATTTCACAAACCTTCACTGTTAAATAAGTGGACATAAAAGACCTCACATTTTTTCTAAACACAAGTAGTTATGGGTTGTGGGTGTCTAGTTATCAAGGAAATATCAGAGGACAGAGTGGAACGGATGCCTCTAGGAAGCTGAGAGTAGGCATTTGGGAATAATGGCAAGTTTATAACGTTAACTAAAACAGGGAGAGCTATTACAAAGCTTACTGATGAAAACATGACCAAATCTGAAGAGGAGAATTAGCACAACAATTTAAGAGACTTTTAATTTTTAAAAGGTAAAAAAATAATTAGTTATTTAGTTGGTTGCTTTGTATTTAATATTAAGCCAAAATTGGCACATATTGGAAAAGCTATCATTTAATAGTGATATGAGTGAAAAAAAAATGTGAGGTTTGGTTGTCTGTAGTTTTTATCTTTAGTGTGATATGGATGCCAAAGAAAAAGTGATGATAGCTGCATTGAAGCAAGGACAGGAACAAGAAGAAGATAGATGGGGAAAGATCTCCATTCATAAATCACACCCTTACTAAACCACCAACCTAAGGGTACACATGGAAGGACCCATGTCACTAGTCACATATGTAGCAGAGGATGGCCTTGTGGGATATCACTGAGGAGAGGCCCTTGGTCTTGTGAAGGCTCAATGCTCCAGTGTAGGGGAATGTCAGGGTAAGGAAGTGGGAGTGGGAGGGTTAGTGAGCAGGGAGAAGGGGGTGGGATAGGAGGTTTTTGGAGAGAAAATGAGGAAAGGGGATAAAATTTGCAATGTAAATAAAGAAAACATCTAATAATAAAAGAAAAGAAAAAATAAAAATAAATAAATAAGTCACACCCTTGTGATGATTGTCAGTCTGTCATGAGGGTGTTTGCCAAAGTTTAGGGATGTCAAAGAAAGAAACTGCAGTGTAAGTAGACACTCCATGGACACAGTGTAGATAACAAAACTCAGTCCACCACTTAGGTGTACAAAAGTCATTCTTTCTTAATCATTTGTAATAGCCTTTGCCATTTAATTTTTGCTTTACAGCTGTGTTGCCAATAGTGCATTCCTTCTGAGGACACTTCTCCCTCTGTCCCCTCTGCTATTGGCACCCACAGCGCTCATCTGCTCCCTTCTTTGAGTTCTGTTTATTGCAAGGCCATGCATTTCATTATGTACTTTAAGATCTTAATTTGAATTCTAAACTTCTTTTTTTTGTATTAGATATTTTCTTTATTTACATTTCAAATGCTATCCCAACAGTTCCCTGTACCCTCCCCAGCCCTGCTCCCCTACCTTCCAACTCCCACTTCTTGGCCTTGACATTCCCCTTTACTGGGTCATATAAAGTTTGCAAGACCAAGGGGCCTCTCTTCCAAATGATGGCTGACTAGGCCATCTTCTGCTCCATATGCATCTAGAGACAGGAGCTCTGGGGTACTGGTTAGTTCATATTGTTGTTCTACCTATAGGGTTGTAGACCCCTTCAGCTCCTTGGGTAGTTTCTCTAGCTCCTCCATTGGGGTCCCTGTGTTCCATCCTATAGATGACTGTGAGCATCCACTTCTGTATTTGCCAGGCACTGGTATAGCCTCAAAAGAGACAACTATATCAGGGTCCTTTCAGAAAAATCTTGCTGGCATATGCAATAGTGTCTGGGTTTGGTGGCTGATTATGCAATGGATCCCCAGGTGGGGCAGTCTCTGAATGGTCCATACTTTCGTCTTAGCTCCAAACTTTGTCTCTATAACTTCTTCCATGGGGATTTTGTTCTCTATTCTAAGGAGGAATGAAGTATCCACACTTTGGTATTCATTCTTCTTGATTTTCTTGTGTTTTACAAATTGCATCTTGGGTATTCTAAGTTTCTGGGCTAATATCCACTTATTAGTAAGTGCATATCAAGTGACTTCTTTTGGGATTGGGTTACCTCACTAAGGATGATCTCCTCCAGATACATCCATTTGCCCAAGAATTTCATAAATTCATTGTTTTTAATAGCTGAGTAGTACACCATTGTGTACTACATTTTCTGTAGTACATTGTACTACATTTTCTGTAGTACATTCTGTACTACATTGTACTACATTTTCTATATCCATTCCTCTGTTGAGGAACATCTGGGTTCTTTCCAGTTTCTGGCTCTTATAAATAAGGCTGCTATGAACATAGTGGAGCATGTGTTCTTATTAGCAGTTGGAACATCTTCTGGGTATATGCCCAGGAGAGGTATTGCTGGATCTTCCAGTAGTACTATGTCCAATTTTCTGTGGAACCTCCAGACTGATTTCCAGAGTGGTTGTACCAGCTTGCAATCTCACCAACAATGGAGTAGTGTTCCTCTTTCTCCACATCCTCACCAGCATCTGCTGTCATCTGAGTTTTTGATCTTAGCCACTCTGACTGAAGTTAGGTGAAATCTCAGTGTTGTTTTGATTTGCATTTCCCTGATGATTAAGGAAGTTGAACATTTTTTTAGGTGTTTCTCAGCCATTTCATATTCCTCACTTGAGAATTCTTTGTTTAGCTCTGTACCCCATTTTAATGGGGTTATTTGAATTTCTGGAGTCTAGCTTCTTGAGCTCTTTGTATATATTGGATATTAGTCCTCTATCAGATTTAGGATTGGTAAAAATCCTTTCCCAATCTCTTGGTGGCCTTTTTGTCTTACTGACAGTGTCTTTTGCCTTACAGAAGCTTTGCAATTTCATGAGGTACCATTTGTCAATTTTTGAGCTTACAGCACAAGCCATTGCTGTTCTGTTTAGGAATTTTTTCCCCAGTGCCCATTTGTGACCCCCAGAGCTTGAATTCTAAACTTCTAAGACTTCTGCAATCTGAAGTGGTAAGGCTTCCAAGCTCTTGCCATATTTTTCCCCAAGTCCAATCAAATATCTACTTATCTCCTTGAAAGAGAAAAAGAAGAAATGTAAGCAAAAATAAAACAAATGAAAAAGACCAAAGACAACAGAAATTATTATTTTCCATTCACCTACAAAGGAGGCTTTTCAGGACAGAGCATGAAGTAAGCAAAGAGTTAATGTTCCTAGTGATGAATGACTTTGTGAACATGGAATGGGATCTTGAAAGAATTAGTCTCTACTATCTCTGACCAAATTCAGGTTAACAGCAATTATTAAGATATCAATGCATAGTGAGAACAAACTGTCTAATAAAAGAAAAGTAAAACTGATCTCTAAATATAGGAAGTTATTCAAGAGCATGGGTCATGACCAAATTATATTTTACCATGCTTCCAAAGAATTCATTTCTTTAAAGAGAATCAAACTACTATTGCTACTTACACAACTAATTTTAAAGCATAAGTCCAATAATCATGACCCACTCCTTAGGGAAATTACTTTTTATGACTCATCAAACATTCCTGACATATTGTCAAAAAGAGCACAGAAACCTACTACCTCCTAAATAAAAACAAATTTCTTCATAATAGAAATATTTTGAGACAAAATATATTAGCATTTTTGCTTTCTTTTCAGTTTTAGCTGATGTACTTCAAAATAATCAACAATAATTTTTACAGATTCTTTGCAAGCAAACAATTGTGCCTATGATACAGTGAACTCCATTAACATAATATGAGAGAAACATGAGCAAAGATACACATATGAAATTAATACATTACATTTTAATGTGATTAGAATAATATCAGCCTGACTATGAATGTGATCTGGTTTTTCTGTTCCATATCTCATTCCATTCTGTAGAGTATAATAACTTGCTAGATTGGAGGAAAAAAAAAAGAAGGAAAGAGAATAAAACAGATTTCTGCTTTTGATGGAATTGTTGCTCTTCATAGTATCTCAGCTGGACTATAGAATCACCTAGGAGACACATCTCTGGACACATCTGTGTGGGCATCTCTAGAGAGCTATAAATGAGAATGGATAATCCACCCTGGTTTGGGCAGCATCATCAAGTAGGTGTACTGAATAAACATGCGAGTATGGTGAACTCTAACTTTCCTATCTGGCTCTGCTTCCTGAGTGTGAACATACCTGATTATACCTCATACTCGGTCTGTCAGAAGTAGACACACCAGCTATCATACCTTTTCACCAGGTTGGACTGTACACCTTCTCAAACTATGAGTCAAAATAGAGCTTTTACCCTTAGTTGGACTTATCTGGTATTTTGTCACATCAAACAGAAAAACAATTTAGAAATGGCTTCTAAAGTAAATCCATAAGTGACCTAATTTTATCCTCCTTCCTTTGTTAGCACAGATTTTGTGTTTTGTTTTTTTGAATAATATAAATATTATTTTTAAAGCAGTTGCCATGGTGTTTATGTATCTGAATATGATAGTCTATTTTTCCAAAAAAAGAGAATTATGGGAATTTTTGTTAATTTTTTTTATCATTTTTGACTGGGCCACAAAGTATCCAGATATTTGGTTTAATAATATAATATTGTTTATCATAGGTTATTGCTAGATTAGGTAAACATCTTCTATGTTTTTGAGACCTAGTCATGGATGACCTTGAACTTCTGATTCTCTTGCCTTTAGCTCTTGACTGTTGGGTTTACAGGTGTGCATCACCAGGCCTGCTTACACAGTGCTGGGCATCAAACTCAGAGAGTTCGGTATGTGTATGCCAAGCAAGCACTCTACCAACTGGGGCACAACTACAGTGCAGATTACACTTCTGAAATGAGTGGGTCTCACCCAACTAATTTAACATAAAATTAGAACAAAAAACTGAGACCATCATAGGTAAGAAGGGATTCCTCTTTTGGGAAAAATGACTGTATTTAACAGCATATCTCACTAGAATCTGTCTCTAGGTGATTGGCTAGAGTCCCTTTATCCCTGAAACTAGATGAACTACCTCTTTATAATATGGCTTTTGTTGTCTACTTATTGCCTGTTAAGTTTTTTCTTTTATACTCATTTTTTCAAATCCTGTTTTTAGTGATGGTTCTTAAACTCTTTAACCTTCCTTGTAGCCCATCATCCACCAGAGGTAGTAGAAAAGAAAGGATATGGAGGTAGGAGGAGTAGACCTGTTTAGAAAAGTTCTTTGGACCAAATTCTATCTGTCTGTGTTGTCTGGTAATTGGCAGTTCAGTTCACATGTTAACATGTAGCAGTATCTCAGTTCACTCCCAAACACTTTGTGGATATACCAGCAGTCCAGTTAGGCAGAATTAACAACATCATTCCTCTCTGTGGAGTCTGGACAAATGCAGATCAACAATGCAATGTAAAGTGGACCAATGCATGCATGTTGCTGGCAAAAATAAAAAATCCTTCATCACATGTCCTTTCATGTGCTTTAGCACAATATCCTCTCTCCTATGTCTGCTTGAGCAAAATGTTCCTTCATGAGTTGGCCTTAGCCTTTCACACCTGTGTCCACTTTAATGAAACATTCCTTCATGTGTTTGCCCCAACAAAACACCATCCAACTGGATTTCAAAAGAACCCTTATATTTTTACTTCAGCTCTCTAGTATTCATATTTTACTCTTTTACTTGGAAGTTCGTGGAAGGCTGAAAGGCTAAAGGCATTGAGTGAGGTAGGATTTTGAGTAGCTTTGTTCTTAAGACAAAAGAAAAATAAGTTATTACTTTTTGTTTTTAAAATCATTTTCACTAAATTATTTATTCCTCCAACACATCTATATGAGCACCAACTTTAAGCCCCAAATTATTCTTAACACTGTGGATGGAGGAGTGGGCAGAATAATGATGGCATTTAGCATATGGGAGTCATGTCATGGTGGTGTAAAATGACAAGGAATAAAATCTGTTAGTTACCTATACCATCTATAAGATTTAAAAATAATGATCTTAACAGTTGGGCACATTTCCTCTTAAAGTTAGCTATCTAGCTGCTGTCATTCCTGTTAGGATCTTAAGTCACTTTGGTACTCAATTCTATTTTATTCTACCCAAACTCTCAAATCTGTTGATTTCTCAGAGTGTGATGTATTCTGTCAGGTATTACTGGAATTATGCAAAGCCAAAGAAGTGCCTCCTATATTTTCTACTCTCAGAGAACTTTCAGTTTCAGAATGTCAAGCTTCCCACAGGTGTATTGTAGATGTATCCAACTGTCCACCCTATGGAAACTTATTCCAGTAATTTTGACCAGTTGTGGATATCAGTTTTAGTCCCCACCAGTTGTAAATGACGTTTCTTTGATGAAAGGCAAGAGCCATGCTTATATAAAAATCAAATGTTTTTTTTTTAAAGTAGTAATCAATTTATGGTATATTGTAGTGAGAAGTCTTGCTTCATTAGAATAAGTCAAATAGCTGCAAATTATGAATACAAGTTGAACATTAAGAGCGCAAAAATTTGACTCAACACAATTCAAAGAATTAATTTCAAAAATATCCTGGCTATGCCTATTGTTGATTGTGTGTTTTAGATATGGGATAGGAAAGTAGAGTCCTCTGTTAAAAGTTTGCTAAAGGAAATTTGTCAGGAAAACCAAGTGTTTCAAAGGTGAACTTCAGCTTTAAGAGAACAAACTGCTATGTATCAATTAATATAGCATTTATTATTAGGAACACAGAGGCTCTAGACAAGTCTTGAGTTCAAAATTCCAATTTATTTATTTATCTAAGCTCCAGATTTTATTCCCTCCTCCTGGCCCACCTTCTGACTGTTCCACATCCCATAACCCCTTCTCAACCCCCTGTCTCCACAAGGATGTCCCAACCTCCCACTCCCCACCCAACCAGACTTCTAAACTTCCTGAGGGCCTCCAGTTTCTTGATGGTTAGGTGCATCTTCTCTGGCTGAACCCAGACCTGGCATTCCTCCGCTATATATGTTCTCGAGGCCTCATATCAGCTGGTGTATGTGGGTATGCTAGCTGGTTGGTGGTCCAGTGTTTGAGAGATCTCGGGGGTCCAGATTAATTGAGACTACTGGTCCTCCCATAGCATTGCCCTCCTCCTCAGCTTCATCCAGCCTTTCCCTAATTGACCCCCAGAAGGGTCATCAACTTCTGTCTATTGGTTGATTGCAAATATCTGTATCTGACTCTTTCAGTTGCTTGTTGGGTCTTCCAGAGTGCAGTCATACTAGGTCCATTTTTGTGAGTGCTCCATAGCCTCAGTGATAGTGTCAGGCCTTGGGACCTCCCCTTGAGCTGGATCCCACTTTGGATCTATCAATGGACCTTCTTTTCCCTGGGATCCTCTCCATTTCTATCCCTGCAGTTCTTTCAGACAGGAACAATTATGGGTCGTGGTTTTGACTATGGGATGGCAAAACCCTCCATCACTTGATGCCCTTTCTTCCTGCTAGTGGTGGATTCTATAAGCTCCTTCTCCCTGCTGTTGGCCATTTTATTTATGGTTCCTATGAGTCCTGAGAGTCTCTCACCTCTTAGGTATCTGGTGCATTCTATTCTATTCTATTCTATTCTATTCTATTCTATTCTATTCTATTCTATTCTATTCTATTCTATTCTATTCTATTCCATTCCATTCCATTCCATTCCATTCCATTCCATTCCATTCCATTCCATTCTATTCTATTCTATTCTATTCTATTCTATTTTTTGGTTTTTCGAGACAGGGTTTCTCTGTATAGCCCTGGCTGTCCTAGAACTCACTTTGTAGATCAGGCTGGCCTCGAATTCAGAAATCCCCCTGCCTCTACCTCTCGAGTGGTGGGATTAAAGGCGTGCGCCACAATGCCCAGCTTCTCTGGTGCATTCTAGAGGGTAACCCCAACCTCCTACCTCCTGAGGTTGCCTGTCCCCCCACCCCTCGGCTAATATCTACTCATTAGTGAGTACATACCATGCAAGTCCTTTTGGTCTGAGTTACCTCACTTAGGATGGTATTTTCTAGTTCCATTCATTTGCCTCAAAACTCAGGATGTCCTCGTTCTTAATAGCTGAGTAGTATTCCATTGTGTAATTGAACCACAGTTTCTGTATCCATTCTTCTGTCATGGGACATCTGGGTTGTTTCCAGCTTCTGGCTATCACAAACAAGGCTTCTAAGAACATAGTGGAACACATGCCCCTATGGCATGGTGGGGCATCTTTTGGGTATATTCCCAAGAGTGGTATTGCTAGGTCTTCAGGTAGATCTTTTTGCAATTTTCTGAGGAACCTTCTTCAGATTGATTTCCATTGTGGTTGGACCAGTTTGCCTATTTTTAAATAATTGAATTAACCTGAGAGATCAGCCAGAGTTTGAGGGGGATTAACTCAAAGATTGCAGCTTGATTCACAAAATCATTCATTCAATTCAGAAACTAATGAACACCCTGTTTATATTTAGTATTTCACCAACTGCTGTAAGAGAAATGAGCTGAGTTCAAGCCCTTTGTTTTTGGCCTCATTTGTCAGTCAACATGTTGTTCCTCCTCCTGTGGAGATAATCTTACTGTGACCCCTCCCATGCCCACTCTACAATATTGGGTGCTATCCAAGATGGAATCAAATTTTCTGTTGAAGCAAATAACTAGTAACTTCACAAACAAGTACCTTTACCATTGAAGCCAAATGAAATTTCACTTAGTAAGGATAAATTAAAACTGCTCAGTGCCTGGTTTTGCTTTGAAGAGCAGTGTGTCTTGTCTTGGGCAATTGCAGTTTTCTGGATTTGTTCAGTCTTGACTTTAAGTTCTTTCTTGTACATGTTGACATAAGTATGTCATATTGTTAAATGAACTACACACATTGCTAATAAAAAAATCACTTCTTTTTTTTTTTATTTCTGTGGTGTTTCTTTGGTCTGAATGTTGAATATTTTACAACAGTGGAATTAATGCTTAACTTTTTATGAAATTTTATTTTTTTCTGCGTGCCAAAATCAAAAATGGCCATATAACCAAAAGGACAAATAACTGACAAATAGCAGAAACCTATTAACATTCCTTGAGTGCAAGTATTGAGTTCAAGAGAGATAGTTGGACAAGAAATGGATGAAATGTGTTTGGATGACCAGTTCTTCTGTCATATTGAACATGCACTGAATTAAAATGTAGTGAATATCCACTACATCCATCATAGACTCGATTGTGTAGGTGCCTTGTTATATATTATTCCTCATGGAATCCCTCTAGTGTAGATTATACTATATTATTTTGTAACCATGGAAGTATATTAGAAAAGTTGACAAAACATGCAATTATTTGCTAAAGGTAAGACTTGGGTGGAAAGATCTCAGCCTTCCTGTCACAATGAGTATAGATGAAAACTTTGGAAGGATAAAAACAACCCAGAGCTTTCTACAGACTTCATTATAATGGACAAGACACTAACGACAGGGGGATTTCTGCAAGTTTTGTTTACTGCTGCCACGCACTTAATTGGATCCATACTTCCTTAATTGAACATTGATTCTGTGACTATCGCCAACATTGAGAAGCCTCACACTAAACCTAAATGAGATGACCAGAGAAGGGACAAGCCAAATAAATCATTGATGCCATATGTAGACGATTTATCATTTCTTCCCTAGTGATGTGCTCACATGAGCTTATCCATATCTTTGATGATGGCCAATACAGACCAGGTGTCAACTATTTGATGACCAAAGGGGAAAAAAAAATCTTAACACAATAGTGTTTCCTTGGTCTGAATATTGAATAATTTACAATAATAAAAATAGCCTTCCTCTCTACTTGTAGCTAGCTAGTTGAGGCAAAAATAAAATAAGGAAAAAAAAATGAAGACCCGAAGTGACCATTCATGTTAGGAGCCACTTAGCAATGCATCCTAAAGAGAACTTGTTAAGGTTTCCAGGAGTGACATATGTAATCCTTATATGGAAACTATGTAGAGTGTAAATTGATAGTTGGTTGCTGCTTGTGCCCTGGACTACTCACTGTCACACCCTACCTTCCCTTGGGGATTAGAGGTGAGGTAGCACGGAGTCAATGACACAGACTCCAGGAGCAGGTGATAAACTCCACAGCAAGCTCAACTGAATGCTGCTGCCAGCTCCTTTAATACCCTTCACCCACGCCCCATTGGTCCCAAGAAAGCATCTCTTCTAAACAGCAGTTCCCACTTAGCTGGCATTGTCTGCATCAGAAATCCCTGGTCTCTCAAGCAGTCCTCAATTAGGACCTTCTGTAGGAGATGCCTTTGTAGCTTCATGGCCCAGTATTTATGTAGATGTGGCTGCGGCTAATTCTCCTACAGTTAGAAAAACTCTCAAAGATGGGATCAGAGTACCAGGATACCAATTAAAGTCCAGAGGCAAGTGCCTATATTCTCATGGCCCTCATAGAGAATATAGTCCTATCTAAGAAGACTATTCTTCTTTTCTGCCTTTTTGAAGGCCAGTGTTAACAAATAGCATTTGGGGATATGAATTTTCAGTCTGATTCCAAGGTTTATGGGTTGTCTAACATATTATGAAAAACCATTCTTTTTTTTTTTTACCAAGTATAAATCCAGAGTTATTTTATGATTATAAAAATTCATTTTGAACATATGTGATATAAAAGGTTATTTTATTATTTCTTTCTGTATTTCTAACCACTTTACCAATCATTTATTGGCTCTTCTCTTCTGGAGCCCTAAAAAGTTATAAAAGGAAAGGAAGATAACTAAACTGCATCATCATGGCTTGTAACGATAATGCTTAGGAAATCATGATCTACACACTTTCAGTCATAGCATAATATTGCAGCTCAACAAATTAAAATCAGATAATAGTGAATGAATCAGATATCTCAAGCCTGTACTTCTGTTCCTTTGACACAGGAAATGTGACACACAGGACATTACAATACTTGCTTAAATCCTCAGTTTTAAAGTTCACTACCTTTGAATAATTGAGTAACCTCTGAACTGCTGTTCTCTAAAAATATTCTACTTATTTTTGTATGACTTTTTTTTAAATTTCTCACTTCTCCTCATTCTTCTTCAAAAATTCCCAAAACCATCCTGGTTAAATGGAGTCAGCCTTGGGTAGGCATTGTGGTCCTAGAAATTGAGGTTGTAATGAATTTCTTTAGAAGAAAAATGAAACACAAGCTAGTCACCAACTCCTAATCAAAACTATGCAATATCAATGTGTTCTCCTGTTTGATTGCTTCTCTCTGTCTTTCTGTCTCTCTGTCTCTTTCCTGTCTCTCTGTCTGCTGTTTCTTTGTCTCTGTCTCTTTCTCTGCCTTTCTGTCTCTCTGTCTGTCTCTGTCTCTCTGTCTCTTTGCCTCTCTCCTTCCTTTCTCTGATAAAAATGTTCTGACAAAACAACTTAAGGGATAAAGCCAGTTTTGGCTTACAGTTTCATAAGGATAAATGGAGCAATAGGCAGGAGAAGCACAGAGCACGAGCTGGAAGATGGCTGATTACGTTTTATCTCAACACTGGAAACAGAGAGCAGAAAGTGTGGCTAAAAACTCAAAGTCTATCTCAGGTGTCTTTATCATAAAAGAGTTTCCTTTCCTGTAGATTTCATAACATTCCCAAACAGCACCACCAGCCAGGGACTATATATTCAAACACATGAGCCTATAGAGGACATTTCACGTTCAAAGCTCAACCAGCAAAGACTCAGAAAAGAAAGTTTGAGATATTCATTCATTTAGGCATTTAAAAATGTATAATTTTAAAAATGTATAATTTTAAAGGTGCCATCTAAGTGTATAGAACCATGAAGGGGAACAAAATAAATAAAATGGGACATAGTTCTTCTGACAACAAAGAAGTGGCTAAAAATCTTGTGTGGCCTTGGGTTATGAGGTATGTAGTGCTGATTAGCTACAGACGGGTCCTTTCATGTAGTTTAACAGCTATATTTTCATATGCCAGCTGATTTATAAAGAGATTCTTAGTAGATAAAAGTCCAAATAGCAAATACTTACCAAAACTGTTTGATATTTCATGAGCCAGAATTTCCATCTCCTCACTTGTCTCAAACACCCATTTCATGCCTGGACTTCGTAGAACCTACTAAAAATGTTTTACAATGGGTGAATGGGGCTAGAAAATAAGACTTTTGATTTATATTTAACATTTGGGGGAAACAATTGCTCATTAATTACTAAATTCTTAGGCACTAAGGGTTTTGCTGAGACAGAACAGACTTAACAAATGTTAAATCTTATCTTTTTGTTTTCAAAGAACTTAGCCTGTATGGGGTAGAGAATAAGGCAATCACAGTCAAAATTAATAGTGGATAAATTCTATGGAACGTCGCCATGAAAGCCAGCCAGTTTGCTGCAACCTGACTAATGATGTTTTGTTTTCCAGTAATATTTATTAACCTATTTTTCCTCCTTAATGAAGTTTCCTGGTGCCTACCATCTTTCTTGGAGTCCCAGACCATGTCTTTACTCAAGAAGTAGACTGGATGAAAGCCTCTAAAATACCTCCTAGCAGGACAGCCAGGGCTCATTCTGAGTCAATGGCTTTCCTATCTTCTTGGTATTGAATATTTTGAATATCGTCCATGAAGACATATACTACAAACACTATAAGTAAATTTGCAAGGAGTCTCAGAAAACAGATGGCTAAAACAGGATCAGAAAGTAGTGTTGCTATTAATTTCTTCAGATGCAATGTAATCACATATTGATTACAGATATGTGAACAGTATTCTAGTACTTTGAATATAAGCAAGCAATTGTTCACAATGGATTGCTATCTAGTCCTGGCTTTGTTGTTAATTAGCAACTTTATGGCCTTAGTTAAGTTGCTTTGCCTCCTTAGTTTATGAGGGTTTTTTAGGTGAGGTTTTTTTTTTTTTTTTTTTTTCCTTTGTGAAATAAATTTGATGAAAAATTACACCAATTAGGATGATTTCTGCCACCAGTCTCAAAGACATCCGATTTAACTGGGTCCAGAGCTAAGGACTTACAATACAAAGCAATAAGTCCACAGGCCAGACGGTCTTCAGGCAGGGTCAACTAAAACACTGGCTCCATTTCTTCCTGAGTTTCTCAGTTCTGTCCCTTTTGTGAGTGAGTTTCAGAATCAGTAAGTGAAGGGAGAGTCTGATGCTTTGCAACTTTTGCGAGAACAAAATACAGCCTCCATTCAAACTCGGATACATATTTCCCCGAACCCTAAACCGGTACTTAGCAAGGAGACTAGGAGCACCCTGCCATGCCCAGGTTATATCACTATTGCTCTTTGAACGCAAAGGTCAGCATTTCCCTAAACATGTCCCTCAACAATTATGTGCTCTTAATCAATCTAAGCTTTTATTTTTAAAAAAGAAAGGCAACAGCGGTTGCTATGGAGAAAAATTGCTATTCTCCTTTTAGCAGATGAAATATCTGGTCCCTCTTCTCTCTTTAGAAACCCACTCTCTTCCTCATTGCTACCTTTTCGAATTGAACAGCCAACAGACAGTACTAAATAGTAGTCACATATCCTAGATTGGAACGCCACCATCAGGAAGATAACTATAGACACCATTTGAACTTTATTATACTTCTACTGCTTTGAGAAAATATAAGAAGGACAAGCCAGTTCAGGCACCTATGGATCAGAGTTGGTCATGTGAGGACTCACAGTGCTGATAACGTATTATCTAAAATTGCAGTGTCCTGGAGTTTTCATCACCCCGCCCCAACATTGAGAAGAGTCCCTAGAAGGTAGGGCAGTTTGATGTGGCTACTTCTGAGGACAAGGGGTTCTAATGTACACTGAAAGAAATTCAGCTCATAAAATTCTAGGCAAATGTATCTAGAGCCAATGCCATGAAATAAATGAGATGTTTCAGCCAGTCTCCTGGACTCATTTATTCACCACAAGTGCTAAATTCGAGAGGAAAATTGAGGGTGTTGAGAATGGAGGGAGGAAATCAGCTGAACAAACAGTAACTGTCTTTGTAGTTTCTTTCCTCTGTAGACTGCAATACTATTTTTTTTTTTAATTTTTGTTTCAACCTGTTACTGCTTTATTTCTGAACCTAACACCCTCGAAGGTGAATTCAGGAAGAAATGCAAACCAGTAGCTCAAAACCAAACGTACTGAGATGATATTCATATCCTCCGTGGTCTGTATCCCTAGATGATATGTGCATCCTGGGGAATGAAATTTGAATTTCTCTTCTACAGTTGAACACTAGTGCAGCTCCTCCAGAAGGCATTTCGGGATGAGAGGAAATTTGTCTTTCAGAGCCATTCAAGGTTCTGTGCATTTTGAATCATGGTTCTGAAAATCTGATGATCACCCTCTGAATTACTTTATCACAGATTTCTGGTTGAATGAAGAATTATAAAGTTCAAAAATATAAGAAGACTGACTCAAAGCATTCTTTTAAAAGGGCCAACTGTGTTGTGTGTTATCCTGAATGACTCTCACATTCTAGTTAACCTGTCATTCTAGTTCCTTATTTTAAAAATTCTTTTGATTGAAAGGATTTGTACTTAACAAAAAAAAATCTCTCCTTCTTGGATCAGTAGCAGTATAGGGTTTTTTGTTGTTGTTGTTGTTGTTGTTGTTGTTGTTGCTATTATTTTTTTAATAATTGATTAGATGTATATTGACAATATCTTTAATTTACCATGATTTTCTTTCAAGTAACTTACTTTGAATTTGGACTAACATTGATGCTTCTGTTACAGATTTTGTTCAAACATCTATTATAAAGACATTAATAAGACATCTATTAATAAGACATTAACCTTGCTTTAAACAATATATTACCTTTTGCAATTTAGAATAGAGTAACAATCTCTTTTGTACCTAAATGTTCATCATTTTTTTTATCCTCAGATTTTTTTGTGTAATTCATGTTTACAGAAATAATGTTTTCTCAACTTTTAGATGTTGTAAAATACTGCATTGTCTCTCTAACCTATTTTGCCAGTGGATGTGGATATGCTATATATTCATGATCTCTTATTCATTGTGTGTGTACCTGTGCACATGAATGCGCGCGCGCGCGCGCGTGTGTGTGTGTGTGTGTGTGTGTGTGTGTGTGTGTGTGTGTGTGTGTGTAGAAATTCAACCTGCTGACTTCACTTAGTGTAGCTCATATGTACATATGTTTAGGAGTGATAAAAGTACCCATCAGGGAGCTTATTCCTGGAGAAAACTAATTCCTCCTCATTGCTTATTTTGAGCCATTAATTAGGATAAATATAAGTTAAGTAGAGTTTTGCTTATGTTTCTTTGTTTAGGGTTTATGACATCTTTGAGTCTATAGGCTTATTAATTTTTTCAAATTGAAATAAGTGATTATATATTTTAAATACTTTGATGATTCCAACTAAGCATTTTTATTTGTTTTAGATTTCTATTCTTTAATAGGTGTAAGTGTTTCATTTACATGTGTGTGTGTGCACCACGTAAGTGCCTGGACCTGTGAAAGCCAGAAGAGGCCAAGAAGATCTTCTCTAACAGGAGATACAGGTGGTTGTTATCTACCATACCTGTGTTGGGAATAGAACTTCAGTCCTCTGGCAAAGACATCAGACACTTTTATTCAAGGAGTTGTCTCTCCAGAGCCTGGCTGTCCCCATAATTTGTATGAGCTGCTTTCAATTGTCCAAAAACCCATTAATGTCCTATACACCTAATATTTGTCATGTGTGTTTATGTTGAACAGTCTATTTAACTGCATGCATAAGTTCACCGATCTTTCTCGTAAACGTTCTAAACTGTTGGTTGATCGTCTTAGGGTTTTACTGCTGTGAACAGACACCGTGACCAAGGCAAGTCTTATAAAGGACAAAATTTAATTGGGGCTGGTTCACAGGTTCAGAGGTTCAGTCCATTATCTTCAAGGTGTGAGCAGGGCAGCATCTAGGCCGGCATGATGCAGGAGGAGCTGAGTGTTCTACATCTTTATCTGAAGAGTGCTAGTAAAAGACTGACTTCCAGGAAGCTAGGATGAGGATTTTATTTATTAGATATTTTCTTTATTTACATTTCAAATGTTATCTCCTTTCCTCATTTTTCCCTCTGAAAATTCCCTATCACCTCCCCACTATCCCTGCTCACCAACCCATCCACTCCCACTTCCTGGCCCAGGCATTCCCCTACACTGGGGCATAGATCCTTCACAGGACCAAGAGCCTCTCCTCCCATTGATGTCCGACTAGGTCATCTGCTATATATGCAGCTAGAGACAGGAGTCCCACCATGTGTACTCTTGGTTGGTGGTTTAGTCCCTGGAAGCTCTAGGGTTACTGGTTAGTTTACATTGTTTTTCCTCCTATGGAGCTGTAAACCTCTTTGACTCCTTGGGTCCTTTCTCTAGCTCCTTCATTATGGACCCTGTGCTCAATCCAATGGATGGCTGTGAGCATCTCCTTCTGTATTTGTCAGGCACTGGCAGAGCCTCTCAAGGGACAGCTAAATCAGGTCCTGCCAGCAAGCATTTGTTGGCATCCACAATAGTGTCTGAGTTTGGTGATTGTGGGATGGATCCCCAGGTAGGGCAGTCTCTGACTGGTTATTTCTTCAGTCTCTGCTCCAGATTTTGTCTCTGTATCTCCTCACATGGGTATTTTGTTCCCCCTTCTAAGAAGAACCGAACTATCCACACTTTGGTTTTCCTTCTTCTTGAGTTTGATGTGAACCACTTGGGAAATCAGTTTGGCAGTTCCTCAGAAGATCGAGCATAGTACTTCCCAAGACCCAGCAAGACCACTCCTGGGCATATACCCAAAAGATACTCCAACAAGTAATAAAGACACATGCTCCACTATGTTCATAATAAATATGTTCAGATTATAACAGCCAGAAGCTGGAAAAAACCCAGATGTCCCCCAACAAAGGAATGGATACAGAAAATGTGTACATTTACACAATGGAGTACGATGCATTAAATTAAGAGTTTATGAAATTCTTAGGCAAATGGATAGATCCGGAGGATATCATCCAAAGTGAGGTAACCCAATCACAAAAGAACACACATGATAGGCACTCACTGATAAGATATTAGCCCAGAAACTTGGAATACCCAAGGCTGAGGATTTTAAAACCCGTGCCCGCAGTAATACACCTACTCCAACAAGGCCACGCCTCAAATAGTGCCTGAGCCGAGCATATTCAAACGATGACACTAACTATACATTTTTGTCAAGGTTTGCATTTTATTAATCTGTAGAAAACTTCTCTCAGTTTTCCGTATACTACTGATGTCTCCATTTTCTCTCCTCCGCCCCCTTAAAACATGGACTATAACTGTAGCAGCTATTCTAAAATCCTCCTATATTAATGGCATCCTTTCTTGTCCTGTTGCTATTGCTTGCTCTTGTCCCTTGCTATGCATCATAGTTCTCTCTTTCTTTTCCTATCAGGTAAATTTTAATTGGAAGACAAACATTATGCATAAAATTTGATTTGATTTCTATTTTTTAATAGCTGTAAATATTCAGTATTTTCATTTAAAAAATAAAATTATTTAGGAACAGTTTGCTTGTGGCATGGCTGACTTTTGTAATTTCCAGCTTGAGATGACAGTAACCTTGAGTCTAAGGCTAATTCGTCCCTAGTGCAGAGGCTATATCTTTCCGTCGAGTCTACTTGATACTCTATGAATTATGAGGGTTATGTTTTGTCTCCATGAGAAAATAAACCAATTCAAGCCCTGTGTGTGCTTCAAGGATTTTTACCCATTTGCAACTTCTAGGTAGTTGTAAACTCCTGTCTTCACACCCATGCATTATATCATGCATTCTGAGGCTTCAAGGGAACCCCACGTAGACTTCTGTTTCTCTCTTCTCCTCTCTCTTTCCTTCCCTTCTATTCTATTCTCTCCCCTTCCCTTCCTTTCCTTCACCCCTTCACCCCCCACTTTACCTTCCCTTCCCTTGCTTACCCTCCCCTCTCCCTCCCTTCCCTTTCCCTTCTTTCCCCTCCCCTCTCCTCCCTTCCTTTCCTTTTCCTTCTCTTCCCTTCCCTCCCCATCCTTTCCTTCTTTTTCCTTCCCTTCCCTCCCTCCCTTTCCTTCCTTTTCTTTCCCTTCTCCTCCCCTCCCTTCCCCTCCCCTC
>LR751498.1:25000-127216 GCA_902729485.2 Mus minutoides
AAGAGTTTTCTAGACAAAGTTGAAGGAAGCAAGTACTGATAATCAGTTTAACACTGACAAACCTTAAAAACATCCACTTTAAACATCTCTAGATCTCTAGACTTGGAGTTTCTGATCAGTAAAATTCTGTCTTTCCCTCCCTTGCTCCATCCCTCCCTTCCTCCCTCTGTCTCTCTCTGTCTGTCTGTCTGTCTGTCTGTCTGTCTGTCTGTCTGTCTCTCTCTCTCTCTCTCTCTCTCTCTCTATATATATATATATATATATATATATATATATATATAATATGTATGTGTGTATATATATATATATATATATGTGTGTGTGTGTGTGTGTGTGCGTGTGTGTGTGTGTGTATAGATAGGTAGGTAGATAGGTGATAGATAGATAGATAGATAGATAGATAGATAGATAGATAGAGGCATAGACATAGCTACACATATGATGAGATATGCAGACCTTGAAACAAGAAATCCCAGACATTCATATTTAGGATAAATATCCAAAATGCACATATGAGTGGGAATGTAAGGGTTCTTCGGAAGTCAGTTGGATGGTGTTTTGCTGGGGCAAACATGTAAAGGAACGTTTAGCTGAAGTGGACACAGGTGAAAGACTAAGGCAGACTCCTGAAGGAAAGTTTGGACTCCATAGAAGAGAAATGCACCAAAACCCTTCTGGTGGTGTACTGCAGTTTCTTGCTCCTTCTGCAGACTCAGGCTGATTGGCAGAGTGATGTCAGCTGAGACAGATTCATGTGCTGAGGCAAGACTCTTGGAGGACACATCATATTTGGAGGGAATAAATAAATAGGACTTGACTGTCAGTGATGGGGACGGAACTTGGCTTGCTGAGAGAGCTAGCTGTGCAATGCTTGTGAGTCTTGAGTCTTCTCTGCTCTTTGATTCCCTGAGGCACAGCTAACAACTTCTCCTGGCTTCCACCCAGGTCCCTCCTCCTGACTTGTGCCAAGGCTGAGGCCTGGCTGTCTCTGCTAGGTAGTGCTACCACTGCTGATTCGTGTTTGCTATCCCGGACTACAGAACTGAACTGCTGGTGTATCCATGGAGTGTTGGCGAGTAGACTGAGTTGCTGCTGCTGCTGCTGACCTGTGAACTGAACTGTCAATTTCCAGCAACACAAATGGTAGCTGCTCCAAAGAACCTTTCTAAATAAGTCCACTTCTCCTGTATCCTTTCTTTCCTAACAACTCTGCTGGGTGGTGGGATAAAATGGAGTTTAAAGCATTTAAGGACCATCATTAACAATACGGTTTGGAAAAAAAATAAAAGTTACACACATCGGAATTTTATGAGTACTTTTACATTCAAGACTCTTCAATTTTAATACCTGATAGAGAGTTAGAGAAGATGGCTCCTTCCAGCAAGCCCTATTTCTCCTTCAGGTGCTTCTTATACTCTTAAGCATCATCTATGCCTCACAGCTGCTGAGCTTCCATCTCAGTGACTTCTACAGAACTCAACATTCAACTTCTCTTCTGAGAGTTGGAGAACTCCCATGGCCTATACAGGCAAGACTTCTAGGACCAGTAACACCCAGATAACATGCTCGGATTGCTCATTTCATTCTGGGGAAAAAAAACACAGGTTCATCAACTGAAAACTGTGGATTGGCGTGTTCAAGTGTTCAAGAAATGATGGTTATGGTTGTGAGCCTAGCCTTTAACAGCTGAGCCATCTCTCCAGCCCACAATAGAGAAGCAAGAGATAAAACCCTAGGAGCTGAAAGGGTCTGCAACCCTAGAAGAGGAACAACAATATGAACTAACCAGAACCCCCAGAACATGTATCTCTAGCTCTACATGTAGCAGAAGATGGTCTAGTCGGCCATCATTGGGTGGAGAGGCCCCTTGATATTGTAATCTTTTTTTTTTTTTTTTTGGTTTTTCGAGACAAGGTTTCTCTGTATAGCCCTGGCTGTCCTGGCACTCACTTTGTAGACCAGGCTGGCCTCGAACTCAGAAATCCGCCTGCCTCTGCCTCCCGAGTGCTGGGATTAAAGGCGTGCGCCACCACGCCCGGCTTGATATTGTAATCTTTATATACCCCAATACAGGGGAACGCCAGGACCAAGAAGTGGGAGTGGGTGGGCAGGGGAACAGGGTGGAGGGGGGGAACTTTCGGGATAATATTTGAAATGTAAATTAAGAAAATATCTAATAAAAACTAATTGATTCCAAAAAAAAAAAAGAAATGATGGTTATATGCATCACCAATCAAACATGTATACAACAGGCAGTATACAACAAGTAAGAACAAATTCAATCACGATGAAACACAACACAGCATAGCCAAGTATTGTCCAAACCTTAGATCCGTTTGCTACCCACATGGATAAGTGTACACAAGATACCATCAATTTAAGAAATAATAAAATATAAGCCATACAAAATTTAAAATACTTTTAAAGTGTTTATGTCAGAGTTCTCAAAAATACTGTAACAAAAAGCTGGAACAATATGCAATTGATTTTACTTTTTGAAAGTTAATTTCTTTACTTTTTATTATTGGTCATGTATTGTAGCATTAAAATTAACATAAAGGTGAGGACAACATATGATCTTTATATGCCATCTTATTAAAAATGAGGCTATTTTTAATACTTTTAAGAGGCCTATCAGAAAACACAATTTATATCCTCAAAGTATATTTTGTCAGTTTCAAGTATAATTTTTGCATTCATATTCTTTTATGAATTTTAATGGAGACACTTAAATTGTAATTATCCCTCTCAGCTCAAACACAGGTAACAAATGGAATTCAATCAGTGTTTGCGCATAATGACCATCATTAAGAGAGAAATAATAATGACATTCTCTCTGCATTAAACTTGCAGACTCTTTACACAATGATCTGAATCCCATTATTGATCTCCATGGAGATATGCAATTGTCACCTATTCTGCATAATATCTGAATGTTAAATACATTTGTTTGGAACAAATATTTTAATGAATACAGTCAGTTCCACTTAATTAACTATCTGATAACTGAATATTTTTACTTAATAATTCAACTTGGAGTATAAAAATTGTTCTTTTTTTTTCATTCAAACACACTTGAGATTAGTCAGATATTCATTTGAATGTTCATAAAATGTATATGGAGTTTAAAATTCCCCTTGGCTTTCTTTAAAGTACATCCATTAGAAGGACAGCACAGAGCAGTTTTTTTTTTTTTTTTTTTTTTTAATAATTTTTTCCCTGTCGCCGTTGTTTAAAATAACAGCTTAGAAGCTTTGCTTGTAAATTGCAGCTTCAGGCCCAAATCCTCCCGTCTTCTGACTTCTTTTTATCATAGGACTGTTTGGAAGTGTACCACTATTCACATTTTTATACATATATACATTTTAATACGTGCATTTGGTTTGCAGAAGACAATGTAACTAAATGATTGATGTTCCTTTTATAGAACATTCAGGGCCGATCTGTGAAAATATGACTGATCCTTCAAAAAGAGAACCTAAAATAATGTTTGTAATAATAGTAATGAATAATGAAAATTATTATAACATTTATTTCAGGGCTCATGGGAATAAGCCTAACGAGCTTATCACAGCACTTTTTCTTTAAGTACTCACATGTGAATCAATTCCACCAAGGTTTGCTGTGTAAACCCAGAATGCTAGCATTATACTCACTGGGGAAACCAAAAGGAGTCAGCTACCAACTCTGGCCTCCATTTGAATGAGTAGAAACACAATTGCAGTGAATTTTGAAACAGATCACAAAAGGTAACTGCCCCATGAGTCAGGAGAAGAAGGCTCATCATCAGAACAACGGCCTCTGGGCAGTCATCAGAAAGAAGGTGAGCTCTGAGCTCTATCCAAAGTGATGAATTGAGTTTAACTAGGCTTAAAATGTAGAAACAAAGTTTTAGAATTAAGGAAGTTGTAGGCATGAAAACTTGGAGACATAAAGGCTTGTGGGTCTTCTTAACAACATATCCATCCAACCAATTCAATTAATGTGTTGCTTTTTTATTGAGCAATTTAAGAGGCGTTTGAGAAGGTTGCCATGGTAACTATACTTTATTGGACTGGGAAGATAGTTCAAATGATCAAATCCCTGTCATGCAACCATGAGGACCTGAGTTTGATTCTTAGTCCCTATGTACAACAGCCAGGTGTGGAGACTTGTGATTGGTAATTCTAGCTCTGAGGAGATGTAGACAGCAACATACCTGGGCCCTAACTGATGAGCACCAGAACAACACCAATGATTCAAACAAAAAACCATGACAGACCCAAACCACCCTCAAGTGAATCAACCTCCAGACTCCCAGGATCCAGGAGGAGTACCTCCCACTGCTTTTCAGGTCAGAGGCCATATTTCACTGTCCTGTGGAACTTGGACTTCAGCATCTCAAGGTCTGTCAAGAGTACCACAACCCACTCTCTAGATCAGAGACCACACCTTCACTGCCACCAACACCCCCAAACCAAGTATCTCAGTGTGAAACAGTGCCTTCTCTACAAACCTCGCTACTTGAGTTTGGACTACCATGATCCAGGAAAAAGGTGGGTATAGTCATTTAAGTGTCTGTAACCTCAGTAAAGAGGGACCAGGAGATCTCAAGTAGTTTGTGAGCCACCTAGCCTGGCTTATACAGAGGCAAAGAGACCCTGTCTTAAACAAGATGGAAAAGGGAGGAATGAGGGATGATATTGGATAGAAGGCATACACACACTGTGCCATGTACATGGTCACATCTATACAAATGAACATGCAGTCTAATGTATATCTCCATCTCTGTCTCTGTCTGTGTGTATGTCTCTTTCCCCTCCCTTCTCATACCCACCCTCACATGCATAGATGAATCCTGTTTTCTAATCCAATCTGCTAGTCTGTGGCTTTTGTTTGGATTCTAAAAGCATTAATATTCAGAATTCTTATTTTAAAATGTGTATTAATTGATATACTTTGGTTGATTTTTTGCCTTTAGTCTTCAGTGTTTTCTTAACCCTCCTGGTTGACAACTGTCTCAGACTTGTTTATTTTTTCCTTGGAACCTTTTGGTTATGTTTATACTACTCTTAAGTTCCAAGAATTACGTCCACTGTCCACAGAAGGTCTGGCTTGGTATCCATAAATTCCTTTAACCTCCTCTTATCACTGAAAGTTTTTGTTTCTCCTCCTGTTATAACAGTTTTATGGGTATAGTTCCCTGCCAGAGTTGGCATATGTTGTTTTTCAGGATGTGAAATATATCACTCTAACATTTTTAGCCAGTGGTTCTCAACCTTCCCATGCTGCGACTCATTAAAACAGTTCTTTGTGTTGTGGTGAACCACAGCCATAAGATTATTTCATTGCTACTTCATAACTGTAGTTTTGCTACTGTTATGAATTGCAATGAAACTAGCTGATAAGTGACCACTCAAAGGGATCACAACCCATGGGTCGAGAATTACTACTTAAATTTTCATTGGGAAGAAAAAAAAAAACAACAGAAAACAATACAAAACACTGTTACTCTTACAGCCTATCAATTTATGACTTGCTTTATTTTCTTGTACCTTTCAATAACCTTTCTTTCTACATTTAGTACTATATATATAATATACTATGAGGGGTTGTTGATTTTCTGAACTTGTCTCTTTTGGTGTCTGTCCTGAGTGGGTATGTCTTTTCTTTAAGTTGGAAAATTTAAAGAATTGGCATAAAATTCTTCTAGAAAATTCATAGATGTTCTTATGGTTTCAAGAGGACATGCTTTCTGTTCATATTCTTCTTTGCAGTTCATCATTTGCTTTGACTGAATTACTCATTTCCTCTGCCTTGTTTTCATGCCCTGGTATTCTGCCTTTCCCTTCACGAATTTTGTTTGTGAGGTTGTCTACTGAGTTTTTATTTGACTTATAGTGAAATTCTCATGTCCATCTCCATTTCAGCTTGGGTTTTCCTTAGTATTTAGTGTTTTAGTATTTAGTATTTCTCTTTCACAACCTGTCTCATCTTTCTTGTTTTATTCAGTTGATTCTTGTGCTGTCCAGGAATTGACCTAGGAGTTTACTTCTGTCTTTGGATTTTTTTTAATACATTCATAATTGTTCCTTTATATTCTTTGACAATTTCACACAGGCATAAATCAAGTTTGGGACATTTCATTCTCCATTGAAACCTGTTCCTCTCATCACTCTCACGTTTTGATACCTTTTTCATCCCCTGGGCTCAATGAGTTTGAGTAAGGTTGCTTATAGTATCATAAGCAAGGTTTGCAGAAATGTGGTCAATTTATCAGTGTATTTTCTACCAAGAAAATGGCAGCCTTTCCTCCAGTACTCTTTAACTGCCCTTTGACCTTTAGGAGTTGGGCTCCATGAGCCCTGCTCTGGTGAGTAATAAAATGGTATTGGTCTCAGTTTGGTACAGATTTTGACTTCTGACTGGCATTGTAAGCCTTGGCATGAACCCATTGATGAGGAAATCATAAGCCCTAAGGGAGTATCTACTATTGTTGTTTTGCTATATGTCAAACTGCCTGTTGATTATTTATTTTATACCCTCATTCTAGTATAATTCTCAGCCTCCACCAGAAGAACTTTGTCCAGTGGTCAGCAGTTAATACAGAGACTCAGAACTTCCTGAGGTGCTGAGAATAATTGATTGTGGAAAGATTCCAAATTAACCTGAAATCTATACCACCTCCCTTCCCCAAGGCTTTAGATATCACATAGAAGAGAAAAAATATAAAACTCAGAAACTGGGGAGGAGTATTCTGAAGTGGTGCCTTTGCATACAGACTTTAGAATGTTACTGGTGATGTCAAATCCTGTGCAATTTCTATTTGTTACTGTTTGAGGAAGCACTATACTGGTTTGTACTAGCTCTGCCACTAATAAGGGTCCTCCTTATCCCTACTCATTCTTTCATCACATACACTGAGAGTACCTCAGTCTCCTTGTATAAGGGCTCCTCACAGTCTCTTATCAGCCTTGCCCGAAACCCATTAAGAATGTGTGCTGGGGCTCCCCATCTCCTTTCATTATTATTTCATACCAGCTGAGCGTGTATAAGGGGACTCTCCCCATCTCTCATCACCCTTGCATCCTACTCACAAAGATTATATAAGGGGTCTTCCCTGTCTTCCCTCACCATCAGATCCTAGATACAAAGAAGAAGACCATAGGATGAGGTCCTCCTCATCTCCCCTCACACTTGCATACTATCCACTAAGTATAGAAAGGAAGCTGCCATGTTCTCTCACCATGGCATCCAAGATACTGCTTATTGCTTCCTCTCTTGACAATAATAATTTCTAATTGTGTGAGATTGAACCCTTTAATTTGCATTTCTCTCTTGAGCTTTACAAATACATGTATTGGCTATTTTTTATATCTTTTTAAAAATTATCATTCATTCAGGCCATTTCCCACTTACTGGTTGGATTTTCTTCTACTTTACTATTTATCATAGTTCTTTATATATATTTATACTGTGTAGTTCTTTTATCTATTTTATAGCCACATTAATAGCTGAAAAAGATTTTCTCCACTTTATTGGCTCTCCTTTCTTTCTTTTTTATTCTGGTTATTGTATATTTTGCTGTATTGAAGCTTTTGAACTTTCACGCCATCTCATTGGTCAGGTCTTGGTCTTACTGAGTAACTGAATTCATATTTAGAAAGTTATTCTTTCAATTTCTCTACAGTTTCTAATTTTCAGGAATTTTTGCCTTAAATTATTTGATATATTTAGAATTAATTCTTGTACAGAGTGAGAGTCAGTGATCTAGTTTTACTCTAGATTATGTAAATGTCTAGTTTTCAAAATACATTTTAGAAGAGTGCCTTTTCTACAACATATTTTTTAGGCACAGTCTTGAAACTCATATGACTGGATTTATTTGGCATTCTCTCTTCTACTATATTAGATTCTTTTAGGTTTGCAATTTTTGTTCTTGTTATTGTTTTTGTTTCAGTTTATTGTTTTGTTGTTGTTGCTTTTTGGGGGGTGGGGATATAGCTGCATGGATTTATATACAGATACTTTATGCTCTTCCTTTAGACCATTTAGCCTTTTGTGCTAGTACCAAGCTATTTTCCTAATATCACTTTGCAGAATCGGAGATCCCAATATACTCCAAATTGCCACCCCCCCTCCATTTTTGTCTCATTTGTTCTTTCAGAATTTTGGTGCTTCCACATTCACTTTAAGATGTTTTGAATAATTATATTAAGAATGTTATTAGAATCATCATAAGACTTACACCAAATTGCAGATTTCTTTTTGTAATGTAGCAATTGTCTCAAGGTCACAATGTAAATATGCTAGTCTGTGTGCGTTAGAGATCTTTTTGTTTAGAGATTTTCAGATTTATTCTGCAGTGTTGAAAACTTACCATGATAGATGATTTTCACCTCTGTGATTATACTTATTTTTACTTATTTTGTGAGGCTCTGTGAATGCAGCTACTTTCCTTTTTTTGTTCTTCGACTACCACTTTTTGGTACATATAGATGCTAAGATGTTTTCATGTTGATATTTGTATCCTGATACTTTGCTTAAACTATTTAAAATACAGGTTCATTTCCTGGTACAGTACTTAAACCTGTTTAAACATAGAACCATATTGTCTGCAAATAATATCAATTTGAACTTTTTTCTCTTTTGTATCACGTTTATTTCTTTTAATGTCATTGCCTCAACTAAAACTTTAATTTTGTATTAAATAAAAGTTGGGGGAAATTAATATATTTTTCTCATTACTGATTTTAGTTTTTCCTTAACTCATTATAATGGTAGGTGTACATTTGTTGTGTATGACCACAATTACTCTTAACTTCTTTAGGTCTTTTATCATGAAAATATGATGTTTTTGCAAAAAAAAAAAGGGGGAGGGGTTTAGTAATACTTACTGAGATGGTCATATTATTTTGTTCTTAATTTTATGTATATCCTACATCACATTTGTTATGGTTGTTGAACCATCTTTGCATTCCTTGAACGAAACCAAATATAATCCTATATGATATACACTTTACCATACAAAGTAACAAGTTTAATTATGAATTTTCATATCTTTTTTATTTTTTGATCACCATCTCCCTGAACTACGATGTGTGCTCTTTGTGATATCAAACACACACTCAACCAGTTACGTTCAATGCACTCTTAGATAAAGCCACTTTAACTACATATGTTCTCGGGTAATTATTGTTTTGATAAACATATAGCTATAAAAGCTTGGCAGCTTTATGAAAATATCAAATGTGGTACATTGAGAGATGATGGAGTAGACATAATTATAGACAGGAACACAAAGCAAGAATGTAAAGAACTAAAACTACCAGATGAACTAGCAAAAGGAGGAAAAAGGGAAGGAAGGAAAGAGAAAATGATCATTGTAAATCTGATGAGAGGAGACACACATATATAAAAGACATGGGTTTCTGAAAGACTTTTATTTAAGATGGTACTCTTTATAAGTGAAGAGAACTAGTAATTTCAAAGAGAAGTTGGACACCCAACTGTGAGAGAAAGAACTTTTCTAGAAAGAACTTTTTTTTTTTTTGAAAGAACTTTTTAATTGTGATAAGGACAGTTGATTTGTTTTCTGGTTTATCCTTTTAACAAAGGGTTGAAACATTTGGAAGTCATCTTCTCCTAAAAATAGCTGTTGCAGCTACATTTCTTGTGATAAAGCACTCTAGTTTAAGGAAGAAACATTTGTTTTGGCTCACAGACTGTAAGGTCCCCTATGGCAGGGAAATCCTGCCTAAAACCCATCTTGCTTAAACCTTAACTTTCCATTTCTTTTCTCCATAATCTCATGACTACCTTGTAATGCAAAAGCATATTTAAACAACAGAACTCTTCATTCTATCACTGTTTAAAATTCCAAAGCATTTAAAAAGATTTTTACAGCATTACCCTCATAGATTTCAGGGGGTGTCCATGTACTGGGTTCCCATATCACCCCCAAAAGCTCCCCAAATCCAGTCATCTCTCCCAGTACTTTCTCCTTCCATCATCCATGCCTGCTTTCTTCGTAGAAGAATTTTAATCCAGAAACATGGCTGCTCTAAAAGCGATCACATCTAAAGATATGATCCAGCCAGAATGCAGACACACTGGATTACAGTATGATCTGACTGGAATTCAGACATGGCCCTACTTCACATCTTTAATCTCTAACAGTGAAGGTGAGGTTAATTTATAGAAGGAATCAGACATTTTTGAAATTGATATCTAATTGAGGGGCAGACAAAGTGATGAATCAGAGAAAGATTTAACAGAATGAGTCACAGGAAGGAGAGGCTACTTAAGAGGAGTACAGGAAGAGTAGTAGTAATGTGGTATGGCAGGTTTAGTGGAATAGTTTTACAAAAAGTAGTGGCAGAAAGAATATGCTAAACATAATTAAAGACAGGAATAACCCCAGAATGAGAAGAAAGTAGAAGATTAGAACATAATGCTAAAATTAGAATGAGGCCAAACAGAATAATTCAGTCAGAATCCAAAACAAGTTGGATTAGATCAATCAGCCTGGAAGATTATATTGTATGGATGGTAGAAGCTTTCAGATCTCAGCTTAGGAATAATTAGAAGAAATGATCTGGGCTCAGTCCAAGCCATGTATTGGCACCTGTTGTGTATGACTCTCATCTTGTCCATCCATCTGAGGAAATAAAAGCTAAATTTACATGGCTCCTGTTCTCAACCCCACCTCCTTCCAGGCACCTCACAAGTTCTATGCTATTTTCTCTTCCCAGGAAAATACATGCATTCAACCTTGAGTCCTTCTTGTTATGTGGATTATAGCATCACTAAGCTTTACTTAAGAGAAAATACCCACTTGTAAGTGAGTGGATACCCTTTCTGGGTCTTTCTTGGTCTGGGTTACCCTGGCATGATTATTTTTTTTCTAATTCCTTCCATTTGTCTACCAGTTTTATAGTCTCATGATGTTGGTTTGTTTTTGTTTTTGTTTTTGTTTTCAACTTTTATTAGATATTTTCTTCATTTACATTTCAAGTGTTATTCAGAAAGTTCCCTATACCCTCCCCGCTCCCGGCCCTGCTCCCCTACCCATCCGCTCCCACTTCTTGGCCCTGGCGTTCCCCTGTATTGGGGCATATAAAGTCTGCATGACCAAGGGGCCTCTCTTCACACTGATGGCCAACTAGGCCATCCTCTTCTATATATGCAGCTAGAGACATGAGCTCAGAGGGTACTAGTTATTTCATGGTTATTCTTCTACCTAGAGGGTTGAAGACCCCTTCAGCTCCTTGGGTACTTTCTCTAGCTCCTTCTTCCTTGGGAACCCTGTGTTCCATCTAATAGCTGACTGTGAGCTTCCACCTCCATGTTTGCCAGGCATTGGTATATTTTCCCCCGAGACAGCTATATCTGGGCCCTTTCAGCACCATCTTGCTGGCATATGCTAGGCAAATGGATGGATCTGGAGGCCATCATCCTGAGTGAAGTAACCCATTCACAAAAGAACTCACATAACATGTACTCACTGATATATGGATACTAGCCCAGAAACCTAGACTACCCAAGATACAATTTTCGAAACACATGATACTCAAGAAGGAAGATCAAAATGTAGACACATCACCCCTTCCTAGAATTAAGAACAAAGCACACATTGAAAGAGTTAAAGAGATCATATGTGAAGCTGAATCCAAAGGATGGACCCAACGACTGCAGCTGCCAGGGATCCATCCCACAATCAGCCACCAAACATAGACACTATATCATATGCCAGCAAGATGTTGTTTTTGTTTTTTAAGAGCAGAGTAATACCCTATTGTGTAAATGTGCTACATTTTCTTTACCAATTCATTGATTGATGGGCATCTAGGCTTTTCTAGTTTTTGGCTGTTATGAATAAAGTTGTTATATAGTTGAAAAAATGTTCTTGGAGTAGGATAGATCCTTCTTTGGGTTTATGCTCAAGAAAGGTATAGCTGTGCCTTGAGACAGATCCATCCCCAACTTTCTGAAGATTCATGATATTGATTTTCACAGTGGCTATACAAGTTTGTACTCCTACCCACAGTGGAGGAGTGTTCCCTTTGCTCCACTTAATGTTTTGGATCTTAGCTATACTCACTGGTATAGGATATAATCTCAAAGTAATTTTGATTTGCATTTCCCTGATGGCTAATGATATTGAGCATTTCTTTTCGCGTTTTTCAGCCCTTTAAGATTCATCTGATGATTAAGGATGTTGAACATTTTTTCAGATGTTTCTCAGCCATTCGGATTTCCTCAATTGAGAATTCTCTGTTTAGCTCTGTACCCCATTTTTCATGGGGTTATTCATTTTTCTGGAGTCTAGCTTCTTTAGCTCTTTGTAGATGTTGGATATTAGTCCACTATCAGATTTAGGATTGGTAAAAATCCTTTCCCAATCCATTGGGGGCCTTTTTTGTCTTGCTGACTGTGTCTTTTGCCTTACAGAAGCTTTGCAATTTCATAAGGTCCCATTTGTCGATTCTTGATCTGACTGCACTGGCCATTGCTGTTCTGTTTAGGAATCTTTCTCCTGTGCCCATATCTTCGAGGATTTTCCACACTTTCTCCTCTATAAATTTCAGTGTCTCTGGTTTTATATGGTTTTATCCTTAATCATCAGGTAAATGCAAATCAAAACAACACTGAGATTCCATCTCACACCAGTCAGAATGGCTAAGATCAAAAACTTAGGGGACAGCAGATGCTGGCAAGGATGTGGAGAAAGAGGAACACTCCTCCATTGCTGGTGGGATTGCAAGCTTGTACAACCACTCTGGAAGTCAGTCTTGCGTTATCTCAGAAAATTGAACTTAGTACTACCAGAGGATCCAGCAATACCTCTCCTGGGCATATACCCAGAAGATGTTCCAATTTGTAAAAAGGACACATGCTCTACTATGTTCATAGCAGCCTTACTTATAATAGCCAGAAGCTGGAAAGAACCCAGATGTCCCTCAACAGAGGAATGGATACAGAAAATATGGTACATTTACACAATGGAGTACTATTCTGCTATTTAAAAAATGAATTTATGAAATTCTTGGGCAAATGGATGAATCTGGAGGACATAATCNGGAACTGAAGGGGTCTGCAACCCTAGAAGAGGAACAACAATATGAACTAAACAGAACCCCCAGAACTCAAGTCTCTAGCATCATATGTAACAGAAGATGGCCTGTTCGGCCATCATTTGGAGGAGAGGCCCCTTGGTACTGCAATCTTTATATGCCCCAGTACAGGGGAACGCCAGGGCCAAGAAGTGTGATTGGGTGGGCAGGGGAGCAGGGAGGGAGGAGGGGGGGGAGGGGACTTTCAGAATAGCATTTGAAATGTAAATTAAGAAAATATCTAATAAAAAATTAAAAAAAAGATTCATCTGTAGAATTCTGTTTGGATATATACATCATTTTTAATGGGATAATTTGATTTGTTAGAGAAGAGACTTGAGTTCTTTATATATTTCAGATATTATCTCTCTGTTAAATGTGGACTTGGTGAAAATCTTTCCCCTTTCCATAGGCTCTTTCTTCTACTGGTAGTGTTCTTTGCCTTATAGAAGCTTTTTTAACTTTTTTAGGTACTATTTATTAAGTGTGATATTAGTGCCAGGGATATTGGCATTCTGTTGAAGGAGTCATTTCCTGTACCAATGAGTTCAAATCTATTCCCCATTTTGACTATTACCATGTTCGGTGTATGTAATTTTTATGTTGAGATCTTTGTTCCACATGGACTTGAGTTTTGTGTAGGGTGATAGTTAGGGATCTATTTGCATTATTCTAAATGCCAACATCCAGACAGAGCAGTAACATTTGTTGAAGACACTTTCCTCCCCAATTATGTACTTCTGGGTTCCTTAGCAAAAATCTGCTGTCATTTTGTGTGTGAATTTATGTCAAGGACTTTGATTCTAGTCCATTGATGAACTAGTCTGTTTTTATGCCATTCTAATGTAGTAGATGATATGGAGCTTGAACTGGCTGTCTTTTGTAACCAGGCAAGGCTTCTAGTGATAAGACTGGGGCATCCATCCAGCCACAAGACCTTTTATTTTCCCATCTGCAAGATATGCTCAGGCAATTGTGGCACAAAACTTGTGGGAGTGGTCAACCAAAAACTAGTCCCACTTGAGACTTATGCCATAAAAGGAAGCCCGTGCTACTTTCTGTGAGGTCAGGAAGCAGATGGTGGATAGCCCAGGAACCTAGGATAGAAACAAACATGGCTGACAAAAAAAGTCATGAAATGATTCCTAATGATATTCTGTTCTACTCATAGTTTGGAGCCTTAAACAATTATTGCTAGAGAGGCTTCATTGCAGCAACTGATGGGAGCAGATGCAGACCTATAGCTAAACATTAGGAGAGGAATGAGGAAACTCCACAGAAGAAGGGAGGAAGGATTGTAGGAGCCAGAGGGATCAAGGGAAACCAGTACACCAGGAGAACATGACCCAAAGATTCAACTAAGCAAGGCTTATAGGGGCCTGTAAAGACTAACGTGAGACTCATGGAGCCTGCAACGCTCTGACCAGGTTCTCTGCACATGTTCTGGTTGTGTAGCTTGGTGTCCTTGTGGGATTCCTAACAGTGGGAGTGAAGGTGTTCCTCACTCTTTCACCTGCTTTTGAGACCCTTTTCCTCTTACTGGGTTGCCCCATTCAGCCATCCAGCCTTGTTTTGTGAATTTGTGCCTAGTCTTATTTTAGCTTTTTATGCTGTGCTTGGTTTATATTCCTGAAAGTCTTGCTCCTTTTAGAAAAAAAAAAAAAAAAAAAAAAAAAGAGGAAGAAATGAATCTGAGGGAGACAGGAGGTAGGTGTCCGGAGGCACTGGAAGGAATGGAAGGTGGGGAGACTGTGGTCAGAATGTAATATATGAGAGAAGAATAAAAAAATTAGAAGCTTTTATAAAGTAAAAAAAAAAAATAACGCTATGCATTTCCAACATATAATGGTACAGAGTATACATTTCTAATTCTCATAGGAAATTATGTGTTGTTGTAAAAAAAAAAATTCTTGGAAAAAAAGAGACCTGAAACCCAGCACTGGAAATCCCAAGTTCCATAATTCCTTTTCTAGTATCTGGGGTTTATAATGTAATCATGTTGGCCCCCAAAGCCTTGGATAGCCTACCTCTCCAACTTTATCACATATACCTTCTCTCTTAGAATGACCGAATTTCATGCCCTTGCCTCTCCTGTGAACATCCAATGGCCATGACACCTCCCATATCCCGAACTCTTCTCTTTCCATCTCTACTTCACTTTCACTTCTTCATGCAGTAGTCTTTTGAGGCCTTCTTGTAGGAACTTTGTTTCTGCCACAAATTTCTTGGATGCAGTTACTTCCTGAAAGTGTGGAGTGAGACTCTATGGTCTCGTAAATCATGGATCTTTCCTGCCTAAAACACCCGTACCATGAGAACTGCACTATTAAATTCTGCTTCTATCTGGCAAGGGATCCTGGTCTACTTGAAGTATGGTTGTACAAGGATTTTTATGCTTTGGTGATCAAATCTACAGACTTGCCTTCCTAGGTAATTATTTATAGTACATAGCACACCTTTTTGACATTCTGAATTCAGCATTTTTTTTTCACATGAATTTGCATTTGTTATATTTGTCATTGAAGATTTCCAACAATTTTCCTATTAATTGAATTTTTATATTATCCTTAAGATAACTTTTATATTATCTGAATGAAAGTGTGAATTTCTTTCCATAATTGCACATATATTGACATCTCTACTACCCTTGTCTGAAACTGTAGATCTATATAATATTCTTTGCTAAACCTCAAAAGCATTTATTTATTTATTTATTTATTTATTTATAAATATTCTTTAATTTTTTTGCAGTCCAATGTTTATCGCCATCCCTGTCCACACTCTGACTTCTGACTGTTTCCACATACCATGCCTTCCCCACTCCCTTGTCTCCAAGAGGATGTCCCCATTCCCAAGCCATGCCTCTACACCTATAGACCTCCCCATTCCCTGGGGCCTCAAGTCTTTTGAGGGTTAGGTGCAACTTATCACTGAGTCAAAACCTGGCAGTTCTCTGCTGTATGTGTGTTGGGGGGTCTCATATCAGCTGTAAACCTCATATTTTCTTGTGGTTTTGTTTTCACACACTATAAATATGAAGGAATTCAGTAAAATGTAGCCATACCATATACAAATGTCATTCTGTTTAGCAATTTCTTCTACTTAACACATTAGTCAATTTCTTTTAAAATCATCCTCACTCAAATTCTCTAAGTAAAATGAAATCAGAGTCTTGGTCAAAATGTTACTGGAATGGCCCCATCACAGTTCCTAATAGAGTCTTTGTTCCCCTCTGAGATTGCCAAAGCCAGATCTGCACTAGCCATATTTCTTTCAGCATTCTGAAATTCTCAACAGAATGGTCCATTAAGCTCTGATGACAGCTTTAGAGATTTTTTTTTCTAACCTAAAATTCCAGGCCTCCTACATTTTCTACAATGCCCAAAAGCTTAGGACCCATATAGTCCAAAAGCTTAGGACCCATATAGCTATATCACCATTTCTCGCTCCAATTTTCTGTTTTCATTTCTTATCCCTATTATAAAATGCCACAACAAAAGCAACGTGGGGGATGAAGAGGGAGTTTGGCTCAGTTTGAGAGTAATGATGTTTGAAAAATCCTGATGGCATAATCTTGAAGATACATTGTATCTGTGGCCAAGAACCAGAGAACAATGAAAATTTATATAGCCCTTCAGTGCTACTGAAGTCTAAAATAGATATCCCCACTTCACCACAATCACAGAGGTTAGCATAATCTGGATAATTTCTCAAACTTACCTGGAGCCTTGCCTCCTGGATGACTCTAGATCCTAGTAAGTTGACAAACAATGTTTACCACCACAGTGGTTCAAGAATGAAAACATTTCCAATAAACTACATATTTTCTACTAATCTAGATATTATTTGACAGTATTTGATACAAAATATGTCTTCCAGCAAAATCCTTCTCCTCATAATGGGCTTTACACATAGCATTCATGCTTAAAATTGTTTAGGCCTCAGTATGATCTTTTTGAAATCTTTTGTATGATTTACTTCCTACCTATATTTTGACCCTTTTGGAATGCAGACACTTCAGTGTCTGTCTTTTATGAGGCAACCCTCATTACTGAAGTCCAATCTCACATGTTTTGATGTATAATTCTAGTTTGGAGTGCCTTTCAACAGCAGTACTTTCCTTTCCTCTGCATCCTTTCTGCTGAATCTATCTTTAAAGTCAATGTCACTATTGCATATACTGTTCATTTTACTTATTTATAGTTATGTCATTTCCCAACAATAGAATCAAGGTCCACAAAGAAAAAGATATTTTTTCCTTGCCCTTCTAAACAAACTATCACAAATTAGATGTCTTAAAATAAAATAAACATATTGTGAGACTTAAAATCAAGATGTCAACAGAACTGTTTTATGGTGGATATGAAAAAAAAAGTAAATTCTATTTTCTCTTAGAGCTTCTGCTCACTGCTCCAACCCTTTGCTTCCTTTAGCTTGATAGTTCAAATTGTAGTGTCTGCCTTTGTCTTCATATTCTAGGTGCCACCCTGATCTAGGTTTACTTCATTTTTATATTCTTTCCCTAATTATTTATGTAAATAACCCTATTGTAAATAATTCTGTGTATGTATTCAAGATGGCTTTTGGGTTTGGGAAACACAGTTCAACTCACTATAGAAGCATGACTTTTCTATTGTGTTCATCCCAGAACCTGAATTAGAGATAAATTGTAATAAGTACTCACTAATGATTGAATTTAGAGCCTACAAATGCTAGGCCCTAATAACTGAATTACTCAAATCATTTAAATTTATTCTATAAGTATAATTTATTTTCTTTTCTTAATTATAAGTTCTTTGAGGATAAAAATTTCTTACTGTCTTTAGGAATTTTATATTTCCTGACATTTACATTTTCTTTCTTTTTCCATGAATATAGTCTGTGTGCATACATGTGTTTATAAATGCATGCATGACATGGGCCATGGTATGTGTGTGAAGATCAAAACACTACCTTATATGTGAGTCCTTGCCTTCTATTTTGTTTGAGACATGGTCTTTTGTTTGCTAGGCTTGGTGGCTTGCAAGCTTTGGGGGATGTTTCCCCTCTCCATTTCACCATAGACATGCTAGGATTCTGGTTGCTCCATGTCCAACTAATTTTCTTTTATTTTTTTCCTGCTCTTTTTTTTATTATTAGATGTTTTCTTAATTTACATTTCAATCACTATCCCCCTGCCCCCGCCCTGCTCCCCTGTCCACCCACTCTCATTTCTTGGACCTGGCGTTCCCCTGTATTAGGGCATATAAAGATTGCAATACCAAGGGGCCTCTCCTCCCAATGATGGCCAACTAGGCCATCTTCTGCTCCATATGAAGCTTGAGACACAAGTTCTGGGAGTTCTGGTTAGTTCATACTGTTGTTCTTCTTCTAGGGTTGCAGACCCCTTCAGCTCCTGGGGTTCTATCTCTAGCTGCTCCATTGTGTGGCCCTGTGTTCCAACTTATATGACTGTGAGCATCCACATCTGTACTAGACAGCTATATCAGGGTCCCTTCAGTAAATACTTGCTGTCCTATGCAATAGTGTCTGAGTTTAGTGACTGATTATGGGATGGATCCCCCAGTGGGGTAGTCTCTGTATGATCCATCCTTTCATCTTAGCTCTAAACTTTGTCTCTGTAACTCCTTTCATGGGTATTTTGATTCCTATTCAAAGGAAGAATTAAGTATCCACGTGCTGGTCTTCCTTCTTGATTTTCTTGTGTTTTGCAAATTGTATATTGGGTGTTCTAAGTATCTGGGCTAATATCCATTTATTAGTGAGCGCATATCCAATGACTTCTTTTATGATTGGGTTACCTCACTAAGGATTATATCCTCCAGATACATTCATTTGCCCAAGAATTTCATAAATTCATTTTTTTAATAACAGAATAGTACTCCATTGTGTAAATGTACCACACTTTCTGTATCCATTCCTCTGTTGAGGGACACCTGTGTTCTTTCCAGCTTCTGGCTATTATAAATAAGGCTGCTATGAACATAGTGGAGCATGTGTCCTTTTTACTGGTTGGAACATATTCTGGGTATATGCCCAATAGAGGTATTGCTGGATCCTCCAGTAGTACTATGTGTAATTTTCTGAGATAACGCCAGACTGACTTCCAGAGTTGTTGTACAAGCTTGCAATCCCACCAGCAATGGAGGAGTGTTCCTCTTTCTCCACATCCTCCCCAGCATCTGCTGTCACCTGAATTTTTGATCTTAGCCATTCTGACTGGTGTGAGGTGGAATCTCAGTGTTGTTTTGATTTGCATTTCCCTGATGATTAAGGATGTTGAACATTTTTTCAGACGTTTCTCAGTCATTCAGGATTCCTCAGTTGAGAATTTTTTGTTTAGCTCTGTTCCCCATTTTTTAATGGGGTTATTTGTTTTTCTGGAGTCCAGCTTCTTTAGCTCTTTGTAGATGTTGGATATTAGTCCCCTATCAGATTTAGGATTGGTAAAAATCCTTTCCCAATCTGTTGGAGGCCTTTTTGTCTCACTGACTGTGTCTTTTGCCTTACAGAAGCTTTGCAATTTTATAAGGTCCCATTTGTCAATTCTTGATCTTACCGCACAGGCCATTCCTCTTCTGTTTAGGAATTTTTTCCTGTGCCCATATCTTCGAGGGTATTCCCCACTTCCTCCTCTATAAATTTCAGTGTCTCTGGTTTTATGTGAAGGTCTTAATGCAATACAGTTGATAATGTACACATAATGTATATACAGGTAAGTTAGGCATTTGTAGTCACTCTTGATTTTGCATATCTAGCCACAAAAGCACTCCAGTCTCTCCTTCTCTGATTGTTCTCTCATTTTCTTAGGATAGTCTTCTCAGAAATGGAGAGAATTTTTACTTCCAAATGGACATGCCTGTTATGTCAGTATATATAAATACATTAGAGAATTGTGTAACTCAGATTTTACACTTAAATCCTGGTGCTAAAATTTAGTGGTACTGTATGCTATTGGTTCAGTGACAGGCAGGAAGAACAATGGAATAGAATTGAAGACTGAGAAATGAACCCATATACCTATGATCTCTGACAAAGGAGATAAAACCATCCAGTGGGAAAAGACAACATTTTCAACAAATGGTGCTTGTTCAACATTTTAAAGAATCCAAATTGATACATTCTTACCTCCTTGTACAAAGCCCAACTTCAAGTGGATCAAGGACCTCCACATAAAACCAGAGACTTGCAAACTGAAACGTATAGAGGAGAAAGTCGGGAAGAGCCTCAAACATAGGTGCATAGGGGAAAAATTCCTGAACAGAACACGAATGACTTGTGTTGTAAGATCAAGAATTGACAAATGGGACCTCATAAAACTGCAAAGTTTCTATAAAGCAAAGAATACTGTCAATAAGACAAAAAGGCAACCAACAGATTGGGAAAAGATCTTTACCAATCCTACATCTGATAGAGGGCTAATATCCAATATATACAAAGAACTCAAGAAGAGTCCAGAGAACCAAAAAACCCTATTGAAAAAATCAGGAACAGAGATAAACAAAGAATTCTCAACTGAGAAATACCTAATGGCTGAAAAGCACCTAAAGAAGTGTTCAACATCCAAAGTCATTAGGGAAATGCAAATCAACACAACCCTGAGATTCCACCTCACACCAATCAGAATGACTAAGATCAAAAAGTCAGGTGACAGGACCCAAGGACCTGAAGGTGTTTGCAGCTCCATAGGAGGAACAACAATACGAACCAACCAGTACCCCAGAGCTCCCAGGGACTAAACCACCAACCAGAGTACTCATGGAACGACCCATGGCTCCAGCTGTATATGTAGCAGAGGATGGCCTTGTTAGACCTTGGTCCTGTGAAGGCTCAATGCCCCAGTGTAGGTCAATGGCCAGGGCAGAGAAGCAGGAGTGGGTGGGTTAGTGATTAGGGCATTGAGGATGGGATAGTGGGTTTTTAGAGGGGAAACAAGGAAAGCAGATAGCATTTGAAATGTAAATAAGGAAAATATCTAATAAAAATAGGGAGGAAAAAATAATTTATTACTAAGATGTTGGACTTAATATATTAAATATCATTCTATTTATTTTACCAACAATGGTTTTACATTACATTGTGTGTGTGTGTGTGTGTCTGTATGAGTGTATGTGTGTGTGTGTGTGTATACATGGCATGCATGTAGATGTCAAAGGACAACTCTTCAAATCTGTCCATCTACCATATATATTCTAGAGGTTAAATTCTAGTCATTAGGCTTGGTGTCAAGTACTTTTATCTACTGAGACATATCTCCAGTCCAATTACTTATATGATAATAATGGATAATTCTTTGAATGTAAAAAATAATTTAAAAAATAATTTTTCCAATTTTTTATTAGATATTTTCTTAATATACATTTCGAATGCTATCCCGAAAGTTCCCTCCCCCTCCCCCAGCCCTGCTCCCCTGCCCACCCACTCCTACTAACTCAGACACTATTTTATAGGACAGCAAGTGTTTACGGAAGGGACCCTGATATAGCTGTCTTGTACAGAAGTGGATGCTCACAGTCATCTATATGATGGAAAAAATAATTTTTAAAAAGATAGTTCAAAGCCTGTCAGCAATAATTTAATTTGTTTCCTCCCATAAGTGTTTGCTAAAAATGCCAAAGGCCCCAATTTAGCTACTTAAATTCTCATCAAAAAAGCATTCCCCAAATTGCCCATTCACTCAGGATCTCTATAAATCAGGAAAACTACTCAGGTCTTTTTGTGTGACTATTGTGTGGAATTGGTAGAATGATGATATTTTTCCCTCTATGTGTAATGTTATGCTCGCTCACCACTTAGTTACTTAATTAGACCATAAATTTAGGGTATAAAAATGTGACAATTTACTCATATTTTAATAATGAAATTGAGTATACTCCATGTTTCTCAATAAAATCTCACCAGAAAAGAGGTATGGGATACTCTATAACTGCAGTACTCAACCTGTGGGTAGCAACTCCTTTGGGGTGTGTATGTCAAACAACCCTTCTACAGGGGTTACATATAAGTTATCCTGTATATCAGATATTTATTTCATGATTCATAACAGTAGCAGTATTGCAGTATGAAGTAGCAATGAAAATAACTTTATGGTTGCAGGGGGTCCCTGCATCATTCAGGTTAAAGGGTCACAGCATTCAGAAAGCTGAGAAAGACTGATGTATAGATTTTGAAGTATGTAGTTTGGTACCCATGTATCTACTTTCCAGTTGACTTTAGCCCCAGATATACTAATGAAATGCTATTTTCCTCAACCTTTGTATACATCTTCAGCAATACAAAGTGCATACATGAAAACTATATTACATATAGTATATTACATATACTATATTACATATCTATACAATCCCAATAGCTTCTCCTACCAACATACTGGCATAAAATGCGAACATCTTGGACACTATATAACTGAAGGACTTAGGCACAGATAGGCAAACCCCTTTGTCCTTGGTAAACACAGGCTCCATTCCCCTCCTCCTGTACACACTGTTAATATCAAAAAATATATTTTATATAGACTTAGTTACATAAAAATATTTGTAGTTCTATAGTGAAAATATGACCTATATACCAGCAACTTCAGATGCCAATATTAAGTGTTCAACAGCAAAACAAGTAAGTTATTTAAAAGTATCCGTGAGTAAAAGAAGTAAATCTACCATGGGTTGACTGACTGGTCACTAGGGTCACAGCCTGAGTTTTTGCAAAGTCCTACAGTTCTGAGAATGGAGTCCAGATGCTCTCTTAGGTATGAGCGTCGTTATTTTTAGCCAAAGAAAGCTTTTCACCGTTCATCATGTCAAAATACAAAGAATTCCATAAATCAGTGCCAGGTTTGTTTTTATTCTGAAATATCTGAGCAAATATATACTTATGCCACATAAATTTTGGTCTTATTTTCAGAATAAGGGTTTAGAGGATTAAAATGGACTTTAAAATGAGAGAGATGGAGTCAAGAACACAGGCAAGGAGGGGGAGGGGAAGAGACTCCTTCTGGAGTTTTCTGCATCATAAAATTTTTTAGTTTGAGAAAATGAAATTGGACCCGTCAGTTTAATTTCATTGCTAGTCAGTTTCTTGGAACAAGACCAAGTAACAGGGTTGATCTGAAAACATTCTAGGAAATGGTTAAAACAAGACCTGAAAGTACATATAAAAACATTTCATCACAGCTTTATAAATTTATAAATGTCTTGATTCTGAATGCACGACTACAGAAATATTTGAAATTCTCCAGTAATCTTTGGTTCACAAGTGGAAACATTTGCTTGCATTTGGCTCATAAGCACACAGGGGCTTGTCTGCTTTTGGTTCTGTGTAATTAGAATGTACAGATCTGACATCAAATGTGTTATACTGTAGCTACAAGAAAATGAACTCAGGACAAATGTGCAAAAGGTTGGATGCAATTTAGATTATAATGCTCTAGAAGTGGAAAGAGAAAGAATGAACAAGCCAAGTGTAATCCCCTGGGCACACGTAGCAGATCAACACCATAGCCAACCTTTAGGACTTGGTAATTATCTTCCTGAGACCAAAACACAAGTTGAAATCTCAACATGAATCACAACAGTTTACCACATTTTCAGATAAAATAAACTGAGTAACATAACATTTTGCTTTCCAGTAAGTTTGCATATTCTTACTAGAGTCACATGGGATAAATGAACAATGAATTGACTGATCATTGCTGGTGACAAGATTGTTTACATAAACATTAATAGAATTGAAAGGCTATACTAATATATGAGGGACAAACCTGAAAATCTTGTGTTGGAAAATATCACCTCAAATCCTTTGCCATATAGATGAGATAAACCTTTTTATTTGTCTTTCATTGCTAGGTTTGTCTGAGATCCCATAATGAAAGAGAAATGAGAAGAAAAGGTAAAAAAAAATATATTGTATTCACTATGTGCAATGGGAAATCCAAAGCAAGAGGTAAATCTCATGTTATTTGTGGAGTGGAACAACCATTAGGATGTGGTCAATTGTAATTATCAGATTTTTCTCAGTATCTGTCCCATTCCTATGCATGTAAAAAGGGACACAAAGTTTTATGGTAGGAGAAGGTGAAAGTCATAGTGACCATCCTGGTTTATTTTGTAAGTGTTTGGGTGCCATGTTTATTTTTCAGTGACTATTTTACTAAGAACGGTTAGTCTCATATGAGCAGGCATGTGCCGCTAAAATTTCAGTGCTAGATATTTGTGGACCTAATGACCCAAAAGGTAAAGAAAATAAAATAGAGATTTAATTTCAACCAGAGAGTCTCAATGTAAAACACTCTGCTAACCAGAACCAGACCCTAACAAGGTGTAGGGGTTATTGAAAGAACTTCAAAAGAAGAAGAAGAAGAAAAAAAAAAAACACTTGAAAGGTAAATTGACATGAAACATGTAGGAAAGAAGCATTGTGAGAATGAGTATATCACGTGTGTCCATGAGCTACCACACATGGAGGAACTGCATATCTAATAGCAGCAGAATCTAGGATAAGGCTAAAATAGATACTTAAACACAATTCAACCTGGACTCATTTATGCTGACTTTATGCACTTGGTTCTTATCTCCTGGAAGAATTTCCCTTTGGAGTTGAACTCACCTGATACTGTCGTTCTCAATTTGGTATAGTAGTGTCCCATTGCTAAAGCATTGAAACAAGAAAACGTACCAATATCTGGAAGCCATTGTAATGGGGTAGGTCACTGTAACTTAAATCCTGCCTATGGTGCATTAAAGTTTTTTATTGCTATGAATCTATCGATTGCAACTGTGTGGATTTGGCTAAGCTTATATGAGCTTGGGACATAAGTTACATCCTTGGGACAGAAATCTCTAAATAATTCTGATATTCTTGTTTAATTGCTTAAGTTGGAGAAGGAGAAAGCCAAGTTGGAGAAAACATAATTTTTCTCTTAAATCTATTATTAAGATTGTTTAAAAAGCAATAACATTTGCATTTTCTTTGTGATTATAAAAATATGTTCACTATTCAATAGATAATATGTTAGTCAACTGTTGTCTATGGTTTTCTTTTCTGTAGTTCAGTTATTTAAGGTCAAACCAACCATATTCTAATGTTAACTAGAATTTTCCAGTATAAGTAGATCATAAGTAGTAAATTCACACCAATCTTATCAGCATGATGAAGTTTGACAAGACCTAGCTCTGTTTCTTCTGGGATGTGAATCATGCCTTGGCTTAACATCTCCAGATGTGTACACCCCCAACAATCTGTGGTAGTTACTTTGTATTCATCTTGATAATCAGACTTAAGCGCTTTTTGAGTAACTGTTAATGTTCTAGCAACTTTTCTACAATAGTCTCTTCACCACTGACTGAATAAGGGAGAATATAGTACAATAAGATATCTTACACAGAAGAAGGGATAGGGATAGGGAGAGAGGAGAGAGAGATGGTAGATAGAAAGATAAATCATTGAGAGATAGATGATAGAAACATATAAATAGATACATAGATAGATGATGTGGTTCTAGATGGATAGATAAATAGACAGATTATAGATGATAGAATCTTTATTGCATCCTATTTTTACATGTTCAGTTTTATGAAAAGTTATTGTTAATTTCTTATTGTTGCTAATTTATAAATTCAACTTTTTATAGGTATGCATATGTAAGAAAAGAAAACATGTTGTTCAGAGAGCTTGGTTCTGTCTGTGATTTTAGGCATTTCCTTCAGATACTAGAATAAATTACTTTTCAATAGATAGTGGGTATTATGTGACCATATAATAATAACATATAAAACTAAGAAAAAAACAAAACAAAACAAAACAACCTTATTCCCCAAATTTGAAACAGCAATGCTAAACAAAAGTACCCTATTTTTACTCTAATCTTTCTAAAACATAATTCATTAATTTGTTTTAACATTATTTGGTTAATTTTGTAGTATATGATGTAATGTATTATGAATATGTGTCCAGTTAGTATGAGTATTACTTATCTGAATATAATAATTCAGGTGCCTAATGTAACAATCATAAACATTCCAGATCTTTCACTATTATTTGTACAACAAATTTAGTATTAGTAACATCCTTGGGTAAAATTATTTGAGCATGACTAGATACAACTCTGAGTTTAAATGTTTTAGTGTTTAAGGTTTTGTAAAAGCGTTACTAATTAACTTACATGGTTAGCTTACTATACTAGAGCTGTGCTTCTGGTAACCCTACACTCATGCAAACATGAAGTCAGGCTACGTCATCTGTAATGAAGTACTGTACTAGATATTCACACTAATTTGCATTCCTTCAATTAACAGAATAGTTTGAATATTTTTAAATATATTTGTTAATAATTTGCATTTTTCCTTTGGAAGCTCACATTTCTTTGTCAAAATATCCAATGGAATTTATTTACGCATTATTTTTCTATCTAAGCCTCCTGTAATATGATTGAAAATACATTTTATAACTAGCTTTATCCTTCTTTTACTTTTTTGTGTGATATTTTTAATGTCTGCTGGTATGGATTTATGTTAATATATTCAAAATTATTAATTTTTAAATTTGTTCCTTTTTGATATTTAGAATGTTATTTTCTTAAATGCATCATAAATTATAAAAAGCCCACACATGTATATTTTACTTTTAAAGCCTTATTATTTTATATATTTAATGTTATTATCCATCACTAATTTATTTTTCACATGTAGTAGAAAGCTCTGATCCAACTTTAGTCCTAATGAATTGTTTTTCACAGAATTATTTGAATAAATAAACTTGCTGAATAGCAGCTTATTCCTTTCAGATATGAAAGGCTTTTGTCATTACTGTATTACTAACTATGCATACTCCATGTGTGTATTCATGTATGTGTTAGAAAATTCCATGAAACTACTGTATTGTTTAAAGAATGATGGTGTTGCATATTCATATATGACAATGAAAATACTTCCTTCTTAAAATGCCTAAACCTTTTTTGAGCCAAGCTTCTAATTCCTAATCTCTAGTCTGGGGTGATGGCTGGGGAAATTAGTTCATGAATTTATGGCCAGTCTGGGCTATAAACTGGGTTCAAAAGCAGTGTGTATGCTCTTTAGTTGGTGACTCAATCTCCGAGAGCTGCCAGAGGTTCAGCTTAGTTGACTCTGTTGGTCTTTCTGTGGGGTTCCCATCTCCTTTTGGGCCTTCAATCCTTCTCTGACCTCTTCCCTAAGAGTTCCTGACCTACCCAGGCAGAGACTTGATGGGCTAGGGTAGGGGACACCTTCTCAGAGGAGAAGAAGAGGGGAATTGGTGGAGGGTCACTGAGCGGGTGGGCTGAGAGGGAACCAGTATTTGATATAAATAAATAAGTTAAGTTAATTTAAAAAGAACAATCTGTGTAGTGTAATGATGCATTATTTCAAAATTTTAAACAAATTAAAATATAAAAGAAGAAAAGAAAAACATAATGAAAAAGAAGAGAAAGCTAAGTAAAAGTTCAGTGGCTGACAGGCTTGAGTTCCATCTGTATTAACACACACACACACACACACACAAACACACACACATGATATCTATCTAATCTATCTATCTATCTATCTATCTATCTATCTATCTATCTATCTTTATTTATTTAGATTGAAGGATAGATAGATGATAGATAAGTTCACTGTGTTGGGGTTCCATTTATGCTTAGAATTACAACAAAGTTTTAAAACAGTAAGTTTCATTTACATTAAATTTCTAAACCATTTAGGAAGTTGTATTAGGTAAAATAATCACAACTCAAATATGTCTGAGACATAATCCTTAAAGCCACATATTAGCTGAGATTTTGAATGTGTAGGTACAATAGTTTGAGATAGTGCCCTGAGTTATTTGCATTTACGTACCCAGTATGATGGTAAGGACTGTTGTGAAGGGACAGAGCAAGGCAGAAGAGGTAACGCCAGAGATAACAGCAGCAGGAAGGATAGATAGTAGAGAATGCTGAGGCCACATTCCAGGAAATGCAAATAGTCTTACAGGTTCTGAATGGTGATAGAAGGCATTCCCTCTGTGTGCTCAAAGAGACAAGATGCCCACTCCTGACAGGAAGAACCAGTAGGTCCTATTTGGAATTTTGACCTTAAACTTACCTATATTCCTTGTAATATGAGACAAACAGTCAGAAATGGATAGAATCTAACACAGTCATGATATGACGTTTTAAAAATATACATAATCTGCTTTGTTCTTTGTTTTGTTTTGGTTTGGTTTGTTTATGAGATATTTTCTTTATTTACATTTCAAATGCTATCCCAAAAGTTCCCTATACACTCCCCACACCCTGCTCCCCTACTGACCCACTCCCACTTCTTGGCCCTGGCATTCCCCTGTACTGGGGCATATAAAGTTTGTAAGACCAAGGGTCCTCTCTTCCTAATGATGGCCGACTAGGCCATCTTCTGCTACATATGCATCTAGAGACACAAGCTCTGAGGGTACTGGTTAGTTCATATTGTTGTTCCACCTAAAGGGTTATAGACTCCTTCAGCTCCTGGAGTCCTTTCTCTAATTTCTCCATTGGGGGCCCTGTGTTCCATCCTATAGATGACTATGAGCATCCCCTTCTGTATTTGCCAGCCACTGGCATAACCTCACATGAGATAGTTATAGCAGGGTCCTTTCAGCAAAATCTTGCTGGAATATGCAATAGTGTCTGGGTTTGGTGGCTGATTATGGGATGGATCCCCGGGTGGGGTAGTCTCTGGATGGTCCATTCTTTTGTCTTAGCTCCAATCTTTGTCTCTGTAAATACTTTCATGGGTGTTTTGTTCTCTATTCTAAGAAGGAATGAAGTATCCATACTTTGGTCTTCATTATTCTTGATTGTCTTGTGTTTTGGAAATTGTATCTTGGGTATTCTAAGTTTCTGGGCTAATATCCACTTATCAGGGAGTGCATATCAAGTGACTTCTTTTGTGATTGGGTTACCTCACTCAGAATGATATCCTCCAGATATATCCATTTGCCCAAGAATATCATAAATTCATTGTTTTTAATAGCTGAGTAGTACTCCATTGGATACATTTTCTGTATCCATTCCTCTGTTGAGGGACATCTGGGTTCTTTCCAGCTTCTGGCTAGTATAAATAGGCCTGCTATCAACAGGGTGGAGCATATGTTGTTATTACCAGTTGGAACATCTTCTGGGTATATGCCCAAGAGAGATATTGCTGGATCTAGCTGGAGTACTATATCCAGTTTTCTGAGGAACAGCCAGACTGATTTCCAGAGTGGTTGTACCAGTTTGCAATCCCAAAAGCAATGGAGGAGTGTTCCTCTTTCTCCACATCCTTGCCAGCATCTGCTGTCACCTGAATTTTTGATCCTAGCCATTCTGACTGGAGTGAGGTGGAATCTCAGGGTTGTTTTGATTTGCATTTCCCTGATGATTAAGGATGTTGAACATTTTTTTCAAGTGCTTCTCAGCCCTTCAGTATTGCTCAGTTAAGAATTCTTTGTTTAGTTCCGTACCCCATTTTTAATGAGGTTATTTGAATTTCTGGAGTTCAGCTTCTTGAGCTCTTTGTATATATTGGATATTAGTCCCTATCAGATTTAGGACTGGTAAAAATTCTTTCCCAATCTGTTGGTGGCCTTTTTGTCTTATTGACAGTATCTTTTGCTCTACAGAAGTTTTGCAATTTTATGAGGTCCCATTTGTGGGTTCTTGATCTTACAGCACAGGCCATTGCTGTTCTGTTAAGGAATTCTTCTCCTGTGCCCATATCTTCAATGCTTTTCTCCACTTTCTCCTCTATAAATTTCAGTGTCTCTGGTTTTATGTGGAGGTCTTTGATCCACTTAGACTTGAGCTTTGTACAAGGAAATAAGAATGGATAAATTTGCATTCTTCTGCATGATAACTGCCAGTTGTTCCAGCACCATTTGTTGAAAATGCTGTCTTTTTTTTTCCACTAAATGGTTTTAGTTCCTTTGTCCAGTGACCATAGTTGTGTGGGTTCATTTCTGGATCTTCAATTCTCTTCCATTGATCGACCTGTCTGTTGCTGTACCAGTAACATGCAATTTTTATCACAATTGCTTTGTAGTACAGCTTGAGGTCAGGCATGGTGATTCCACCAGAGGTTCTTTTATTGTTAAGAATAGTTTTTGCTATCCTAGGTTTTTTATTGTTCCAGATGAATTTGCAAATTGACCTTTCTAACTCAGTGAAGAATTGAATTGGAATTTTGATGGGGATTGCATTGAATCTGTAGATAGCTTTTGGCAGGATAGCCATTTTGACTATATTAATCCTGCCAATCCATGACCAAGGGAGATCTTTCCATTTTCTGAGATCTTCTTCAATTTCTTTCTTCAGAGACTTGAAGTTCTTGGCTTACAGATCTTTCACTTCCTTAGTTAGAGTCACACCAAGGTATTTTATAGTATTTGTGACTATTGTGAAGGATGTTGTTTCCCTAATTTCTTTCTCAGCCCTCTTATCCTTTGTGTAGAGAAATGCCATTGCTTTGTTTGAGTTAATATGATATCCAGCCACTTCACTGAAGCTGTTTATCAGGTTTAGGAGTTATCTGGTGGAATTTTTAGGGTCACTTATATATACTACCGTATCATCTGCAAATAGTGATATTTTGAGTTCTTCCTTTCCAATTTGAATCCCCTTGATCTCCTTTTGTTGTCGAATTTCTCTGGCTTGGGCTTCCAGTACTATATTGAATAGGTAGGGAGAAAGTGGGCAGCCTTGTCTAGTCCCTGATTTTAGTCGGATTGCTGCCAGCTTCTCTCCATTCAGTTTGATGTTGGCTACTGGTTTGCTGTGTATTGCTTTTATTATGCTTAGGTATGGGCCTTGAATTCCTGATCTTTCCAAGACTTTTATCATGAATGGGTATTGGATTGTATCAAATGCTTTCTCAGCATCTAATGAGATTATCCTGTGTTTTTTTTTTTTTTTTTTCTTTGAGTTTGTTTCTATAGAGAATTACTTTGATGGATTTCTGTATATTAAACCATCTCTGCATTCTTGGGATGTAGCCTACTTGATCATGATGGATGATCGTTTTGATGTGTTCTTGGATTCAGTTTGCAAGGATTTTATTGAGTATTTTTGCATCGATATTCATGAGAGAAATTGGTCTGAAGTTCTCTTTCTTTGTTGGATCTCTGTGTGGTTTAGGTGACAAAGTAATTATGACTTCATAGAATGAATTGGGTAGAGTCCCTTCTGTTTCTATTTTGGAAATATTTTAAGGAGTGTTGGAATTAGATCTTCTTTGAAAGTCTGATAGAACTCTGCACTAAACCCATCTGGCCCTGGGCTTCTTTTGGTTGGGAGACTATTGATCACTGCTTCTATTTCTTTAGAGGAAATGAGACTGTTAAGATCTTTAATCTGATCTTGATTTAACTTTGGTAGCTGGTATCTGTCTAGGAAGTTGTCCATTTCATACAGGTTTCCAGTTTTGTTAAGTATAGCCTTTTGTAGTAAGATCTGATGATGTTTTGGATTTCTTCAGGTTCTGTTGTTATGTCTCCTTTTTCATTTCTGAGTTTTTAATTAGGATACTGTCCCTGAGCCCTCTAGTTAGTCTGGCTAAGTATTTGCATATCTTGATGATTTTCTCAAAGAACCAGCTCCTGTTTGGGTTGATTCTTTAAATAGTTCGTTTTGTTTCCACTTGGTTGATTTCACCCCTGAGTTTGATTATTTCCTGTGTTCTACTCCTCTTGGTTAAATATGCTTCCTTTGGTTCTAGAGTTTCTTGGTGTGCTGTCAGGCTGTTAGTGTATGCTCTCTCTAGTTTCTTTTTGGAGGCACTCAGGCCTATAAGTTTTCCTCTTAGGACTGCCTTAATTGTGTCCCATAATTTTGGTATATTGTGGCTTCATTTTCATTAAACTCTAAAAAGTCTTTATTTCTTTATTTCTTCCTTGACCAAGGTATCATTGAGTAGAGTGTTGTTCAGTTTCCAAGTGAATACTGGCTTTCTATTATTTCTGCTGTTATTGAAGATCAGCCTTAGTCCTTGGTGATCTGATAGGATGCATTGGATAATTTCAATATTTTTGTATCTGTTGAGGCCTATTTTGTGACCGATTTTATGGTCAATTTTTGAAGAGGTACCATGTGGTTCTGAGAAGAAGTTATATCCTTTTGTTTTAGGATAAATTGTTCTGTAGATATTTATTAAATCCATTTGTTTCATAATTTCAGTTAGTGTCCATGTGTCTCTGTTTAGTTTCTGTTTCCAGGATCTGTCCATTGGTGAGAGTGGGGTGTTGAAGTCTCCCACTATTATTGTGTGAGGTGCAATGTGTGCTTTGAGCTTTACTAAAGTTTCTTTAATGAATGTGGCTGCTCTTGCATTTGGAGCATAGATATTTAAAATTGAGAGTTCATCTTGGTAGATTTTACCTTTCATGTGTATGAAGTGCCACTCCTTGTCTATTAGTCTATGTATCTTTATTGGGGAATTGAGTCCATTGATGTTAAGAGAAATTAAAGGAAAGTATTTGTTGCTTCCTGTTATTTTTGTTGTTAAAGTCAAGATTCTGTTCTTGTGGCTGTCTTCTTTTAGGTTTGTTAAAGGATTGCTTTCTGCTTTTTCTAGAATGTAGTTTCCATTCTTGTGTTGGTGTTTTCGAGTTATATTTTTTTTAGGGCTGGATTCATGGAAAGGTATTGTGTGAATTTGGTTTTGTCATGGAATACTTTGATTTCTCTATCTATGGTAATTGAGAGTTTTGCTGGGTATAGCAGCCTGGGCTGGCATTTGTGTTCTCTTAGGGTCTGTATAACATCTCTCTGGGACCTTCTGGCTTTCATATTCTCTGGTGATAAGTCTGATGTAATTCTAATAGGCCTGCCTTTATATGTTACTTGATCTTTTTCCCTTACTGCTCGTAATATTCTGTTTTTATTTAGTGCATTTGTTGTCCTGATTATTATGTGTCGGGAGGAATTTCTTTTCTGGTCCAATCTATTTGGAGTTCTGTAGGCTTCATGTATGTTCATGGGCATTTCTCTCTTTAGGTTTGGGAAGTTTTCTTTTATAATTTTGTTGAAGATATTTGCTGACCCTTTAACTTAAGTTGAAAATCTTCATTCTCATTTACCCCTATTATCTGTAGGTTTGGTCTTCTCATTGTGTCCTGGATTTCCTGGATGTTTTGAGTTAGAATCTTTTTGCATTTTGCATTTTCTTTGATTGTTGTGACCATGTTCCCTATGGAATCTTCTGCATCTGAGATTCTCTCTTTGATCTCTTGTATTCTTTTGCTGATGCTAGCATCTATGGTTCCTGATTTCTTTCCCAGGGTTTCTATCTCCAGAGTTGTCTTACTTTGGGTTTTCTTTATTGTTTCTATGTCCCTTTTTAGGTCTTAGATAGTTTTCTTCAACTCCATCACCTGTTTAGTGGTGTTTTCCTGTGATTCTTTAAGGACTTCTTCCTCTTTATCAGTGTTCTGTATTTCTTTAAGTGAGTTATTAAAGTCCTTGTTAAGGTCCTCTACCAGCATCATGAAATGTGATTTTGAATCTGAGTCTTGCTTTTCGGGTGTGTTGGGGTATCCAGGACTGGCTGAGGTGGGAGTGTTTGGTTCTGATTATGGTGAGCAGTCTTGGTTTCTGTTGGTAAGATTCTTATGTTTTACTTTTGCCATTTGGTAATCCCTGGAGTTAGTTGTTATAATTGTCTCTGGCTGGAGTCCAGCTCTCTTCTGAGTCTCATTATTCAGGGTACTCTCTTCAGGCCAGCTCTCCTCTTGCAGGGAAGGTGCACAGAGGTCTGGCATTCAGACTTGCCTCCTGGTTGAAGATGAAGGCCAGAAACGGGGCCTGTCCCAGAAAATGGGTTTCCTCTGCAGTCTGTGCGCTCACCTGCACAGCCTTCTCTGAGAGTTGCAGCCTTCCTTGGGCAGCCACCTCTCCTCTGGCAGGGAAGGTGCCCAGATGTCTGCAGCCTGAAACAGGGGTCTGTCCCAGAAGCTGTGTGGCTTGCCTGTCCCAGAAGCTCTGTTGCTTCTGCAGTCTGATGCTCACCCTCCGCAATCAGCAAGCTGATCTGCACACTGGTCTCAGAGCTGCTTTGTTCTTTACTGTGAGATGCTTTGTGTTGTGAAATTGATTCTCAGTAACTTAGATCCTACAACTGAGACTACTAGCTAGAGAATATACCATCTTCTCCTAAGTGGTCGTCTAAGGTACACAGGGAAGTCATTAATTGCTATTTTTGTTAGATTGCCACCCCACACACCCCTAATTATTAGATATGTCTTATTTATGTTTCCTCTTTTCTTAAAATTCTTATTTTGAGGCCATGGTGATATCCAGGTCCTTGTTGTCACCAATGGCCATGTCTGGGTCAGAGAGCCTGCTGCAGTGGAATTTGAGTTGATGTCTGTGGCCCAAGTTACCACCAAAGTCCAGGTGGGGTCCTTGTTTTTGCTTCTGGCTGAATCCATATTCATGTCCCATGTGGGTGCTTTAGGGCAGGGAAAGAAATCAGTTCTATTATCGGTCAGGCCATTGAGAGTTTGACCATCCCCAACTGAGTATATAAACAGCAAAGAGTAGACTGGATTGTGTTGAATTGTATTTGTTTGTTTTATTTTTCTTTTTACTTAGTTTTTCTTTTCTTCTTGTGTGGGGGAGATCACAAAGAGAGGCAGACATGGAAAGACTGGGAAGAGATTGTGATCTGAGTGTGTGATCTAATACTCAAAATAAATCAGTCAAAATAAATCTGGTATGTGGAAAGGTTTCCCATTTTTACTTATTAATACCTGCTTAGATCGGGTTTTTATTGTGTTTGTCCTTGAGCTGATGCAAGTGGCCAAACCTACTCCATCTTGGTGTCGGCCTCCATTTTAAGAGAAAAGGACCTGAGAACTTGACCTGCAGCTGCACCCATGTTCTAGGAAAAACCATACTGCCTGCACCTGGCCCAAACCTCAGTTACTCCCTAGCAACAGCCAATCAGGATTAGCCTGGAAGTTCCAGATGTACTTTTAGATATCTTTAATGACCGTTTGTACTTGTGCTTCAGAGCACCCACCTATCAACTTAAAAGGCAGCATATTTCCTAATAGCTATCCGCTGAGGTGCTTGTCAGGCTAGACACCCTCTTGATTGTTTGCTGCTCCCTACAAACAGTTGCCCTGCTCAGGGCTCAGGGCCTTGCCCTCCTATCCTGCTGCATCAGAGCCGATGGTGTGACCAGAGCATAGGCTTAAGTATAGACCCTTGTGATTTTGCATCTTGATTGGCTCCTTGGTGGGTTTTGAGGTTTTGCAAACAGGCATAACAAATTTTGGGCTCACCTGAGAACCACAAGACACTTCCCCCAGAAACCTTGACCTTAACAGTCCATGTATTGTTCAGTAAGCTATCTGTGTCTTTGTCTGTCCCGTGAACTCTGTACCTTAACAGTCTATGTATTGCTCAGTAAGCTATCTGTGTCTTTGTCTGTCCCGTGCGTGAACTCTGAGTGGTGCTATGTCTGTCAGTCTTGAGAATTGTCCTAGAATTTGCAATTGTTGTCAGGGCCGCGAAAGCTGAGATCCTGGACAGTTGTGACCATGCAGGGCTGGAAGAAGTTCCAGATCCTGAGAGTGAGACGATTGTGTCCCACATTTGGCAGAGTGAAGGCTCCGAGAGCCGCGGATGCTTGCTGTCTGGATAGTTTAATTTTCTCCTGACTTCAGGGAGAGAACAAGACCAATATTCTTGTATCAGTGTTCTTGTTTTTACTGGGACCAATTATCTGTCTTTTTCTCTGGCTGGGGCATCTCTGAGGCTAACATGGGAAAGATAAACTAACACCTTTTTGCAGGTCAGAAAGGCCCATCTTCAATAATGGTTGGACCCTGGGGGTCATCCTTTGACCTTGGATTAGTCCAAGGATTTGAAAGATTATCTTTAGACCCAAACTTGGGCCACCCAGACCAGGTATATGTGGTGGTCTGGCAAGACCTCCTAGAGGACCCGCTGTCTTGGATCAAATCTTTCCTCTCTATATTACAAGCAGATGTCTTCGCCTTTGCACACAAAAGACTCAAGGGTGCAAAAGACAAGACACTGGACCACCTACCTCCTTCTGCATCATCCCTCTATTCAGTCCTCTAGGGAGGGATGGAGGAAGATGTCATTTTTCTACCCCAACCTTATTCTTCTCAGGTAGAACAGCAGCCCCCACAGCCTGAACCACAGCAGGCTCCACCACAGGCAGTGGAGGGGTAGGGGCTGCAACAGGAGAGCCACCAGTGCCCTTACAACTGCCTTCCATTTCCTGGTCCACAGATCAACCAGATGAGACGTTCTCACCCACCCCATCGCCAATAACCTGACCGCTAAGTCACCCTAAAGCACACCCAACAGTAGTTAATTGCACCTGCTCCTCTGTACTCCACCTTTGGGCCCACAACTCTGCCTGATTTCCAAGAGGCCTGCCAGCACCAAGGAAAAGAAGAAATCTAAAGGCGAGCATGAGATCATAATCTACAAGAGCCATGGCAATATGGCACCTGCAGAGTACAGCTATCCTACTACAGTAAGCCCTTTCTATCCTAACATAGACGAAGCATAAGAATGTAGCTTTAAATCCATCATATGAAGATAATAATGGCCTTCAAATAGAAAATGAATAAATGCCTTAAAGAAATACAGGAATATATAATCAAGAAGGAAATGAAAATAGTGCTCAAGGGCTTAAAATGATAAAGATGCATAAAGAAAACAACCTAAAAAAGAAGTAAAAAAAATAAAAATAAAAAAGCTGGGCNCCACCCCCTGGCCCCGGTGTTCCCCTGTATTGGGGCAAATAAAGTCTGCATAACCAAGGGGCCTCTCTTCCCACTGATGGCCAACTAGGCCATCCTCTTCTATATATGCAGCTAGAGACACGAGCCCGGGGGGGTACTAGTTAGTTCATGGTTATTCTTCCACCTATAGGGTTGAAGACCCCTTTAGCTCCTTGGGTACACTGGGACCAATTATCTGTCTTTTTCTCTGGCTGGGGCATCTCTGAGGCTAACATGGGAAAGATAAACTAACACCTTTTTGCAGGTCAGAAAGGCCCATCTTCAATAATGGTTGGACCCTGGGGGTCATCCTTTGACCTTGGATTAGTCCAAGGATTTGAAAGATTATCTTTAGACCCAAACTTGGGCCACCCAGACAGGTATATGTGGTGGTCTGGCAAGACCTCCTAGAGGACCCGCTGTCTTGGATCAAATCTTTCCTCTCTATATTACAAGCAGATGTCTTCGCCTTTGCACACAAAAGACTCAAGGGTGCAAAAGACAAGACACTGGACCACCTACCTCCTTCTGCATCATCCCTCTATTCAGTCCTCTAGGGAGGGATGGAGGAAGATGTCATTTTTCTACCCCAACCTTATTCTTCTCAGGTAGAACAGCAGCCCCCACAGCCTGAACCACAGCAGGCTCCACCACAGGCAGTGGAGGGGTAGGGGCTGCAACAGGGGAGCCACCAGTGCCCTTACAACTGCCTTCCATTTCCTGGTCCACAGATCAACCAGATGAGACGTTCTCACCCACCCCATCGCCAATAACCTGACCGCTAAGTCACCCTAAAGCACACCCAACAGTAGTTAATTGCACCTGCTCCTCTGTACTCCACCTTTGGGCCCACAACTCTGCCTGATTTCCAAGAGGCCTGCCAGCACCAAGGAAAAGAAGAAATCTAAAGGCGAGCATGAGATCATAATCTACAAGAGCCATGGCAATATGGCACCTGCAGAGTACAGCTATCCTACTACAGTAAGCCCTTTCTATCCTAACATAGACGAAGAATAAGAATGTAGCTTTAAATCCATCATATGAAGATAATAATGGCCTTCAAATAGAAAATGAATAAATGCCTTAAAGAAATACAGGAATATATAATCAAGAAGGAAATGAAAATAGTGCTCAAGGGCTTAAAATGATAAAGATGCATAAAGAAAACAACCTAAAAAAGAAGTAAAAAAAATAAAAATAAAAAAGCTGGGCAGTGGTGGAACAAGCCTTTAATCCCAGCACTTGGGAGGTAGAGTCAGGCAGATTTCTGAGTTCAAGGCCAGCTTGGTCTACAAAGTGAGTTCCAGGACAGCCAGGGCTGAACAGAGAAACCCCATCTCAAAAACCCAAAAAAACAAAACAAACAAACAAACAACAACCAATATGAGGGAATCCTGGGGAAAATAATCTAAGGAAGTTAACAGGAGTTACACACACAATTTCCAACAGAATGCAAGAGATGAAAGGGAGAATATCATAGGTGTAGAAGATACTCTAGAAAAAACTGATACATCACTCAAAGAAAATGCTAAATATAAGTCAGACAAACCCTTAAAAATAACTAACTAAAAGGCAATGAGAGAATATACAAATTAACAAAATCAGAAATGGAAAGGGGGACAGAACAATGGATACTACAGAAATCTAAAGAAGTATAAGGTCTTACTTCAAAAACCTGTTCTCCACAAAATAGAAAATATAAATGAAATGGATTATTTTCTTGATAGATTAACTTACCAAATGTTAAATTAAGATCAGGTGAAATATATATATATATATATATATATATATATATATATATATGAAATAGAAGCAGTTATTATAAGTCCTCCAATAATAACAACAAAATTCCCAGGACCAGATGGTTTTAGTGCAGAATTCTATCAGACTTTCAAAGAAGAGCTAATACCAATACTCCTCAAACTACTCCACAAATTAATTCTCCAAGGCCACAGTCACCCTGATAACTAAATCATACAAAAGACACAGCAAAGAGAATTTCAGACCAATTTCCCTTATGAATATTGATAAAAAATACTTAATAAAATACTCTCAAGCCAAATCCAAGAATACATCAAAGATATCATCCGATATGATCAAGTAGGCTTTATTCCAGGGATGCAGGTATGGTGGTTCAACATATAAAATTCCATCAATGTAATCCACCATATAAACAAACTGAAAGAAAAAAAAAACTACATTATCACCTCTTTAGATGTTGAAAAAGTCTGACAAAATCCAACATTTCTTCATGATAAAATTCTTGGGGAAGATCAAGGATACAAGGCACATACTTAAGCACAATAAAGCCAATATAAAGCAAGTCAATAGAAAATATCAAATTAAATAGAAACTTAAATCAATTTCACTAAAATCAGGGACAAAATAAGACTACCCACTCCTTCTATATCTATTCAATATAGTACTTGAAGATTTAGAGCAATTAGGTAATTAGGATATTAAAGGGCAAAAATTAGAAAGATGGAACTCAATGTATCAGAATTTGTAGATATTATTGTATATATAAGTGACCTCCAAAATTCTACTAGAGAATCCCTACAACTGATAAACACTTTCAGCAAAGTGACTGGATACAAAATTAATTTTAAAATTGAAAAAAAAAAAAAGAGTCAGTAGACTTCCTTTATACTAATTATAAACAGCCTGAGAAAAAAATTAGGGAAACAACACCCTTCATAATAGCTACATGCAATATAAAATATCTTGGTACAACTCTAATCAAGGAAGAGGACTCATACGATAAGAACTTCAAGTCTTTAAAGGAAGAAGTGGAAGAAGACATGAGAAGATAGAAAGAGCTCCCATTCTTGTGGTTAGGTAGGATTAAAATAGTGAAAATGGCTGTCTCCCCAAAAGGAATCTACAAAGTCAATGCAATTCCCAGTTAATTTCCAACATATTTCTTTATAGACCTTAATAGAGTAATTCTCAACTTCACATGGTAAAACAAACATACAACAACAACAAACAAAAACCCAAGATAGCTAAAACAATCCAGTATAATAAAAGAACTTCTGGGCCAGGGGTGGTGTATGCCTTTAATCCCAGCACTTGGGAGGCAGAGGCAGGTGGATTTCTGAGTTCAAGGCCAGCCTGGTCTACAAAGTGAGTTCCAGGACAGCCAGGGCTATACAGAGAAACCCTGTCTCGAAAAAACAACAGCAAAAATAAAACAAAACAAAACAAAAAAAAGTACTTCTGGAGGTAATACCATCTTAAGCTGTACTACAGAGCCAGAGTAAAGAAAACAACATGGTATTAACATAAAAAGACATGTTAATCAAGAAAATTGACTAGAAGACCCAGAAGTAAACCTACACATCTATGGATACTTGATTTTGGACAAAGAAGACAAATCTGTACAAGTAACAAAAAAAGCATCTGCAGCAAATGGTGCTATTCTAACAGGTGGTCTTCTTTTTAAAGAATGCAAATAGATGTATATCTTACACTCTGTACAAAACTCAATTTCAAGTGGATCAAAGACCTTAATGTAAAACCAGATACACGAAATCTGAAATAAGAGAAAGCAGGTAGACTTGAATGCATTGGCACAGGAGACAATGTCCTAAACAGAACACCAACAGCTCAGGCACTAAGATCAACAATTAATAAGTAGGACCTCATGAAGCTGAAAAACTTCTGTAAGTTAAAAATCCATGTCCAAAGGATAGTATCAAAACCTCAGCCTACCAATTGGGAAAAGATCTCCACCAACAGAAGGCTGATGTCCAGAATATACCATGATCTCAAAAGATTAGACATCAACAAATCAAATAGTCCTGAGAAGCACTTAAAGATATGCTCAACATATGTCATCATGAAAATGTAAATTAAAATGACTCTGAGTCTCTATCTTATGTACATCAGAATGGCTAATATCAAAAACTCAAGAGACAGCTCATGCTGGTGAGGATGTGGGGCAAAGGTAACACTCCTCCATTGTTGGTGGCAGTCTAAACTTGTAAAAAAATATTGAAAAATCAACCACAAAAGAAGTCATTGGGTATGCACTCACTGATAAATGGATATTAGCCCAGAAACTTAGAATATCCAAGATACAATTTGCAAAACACAAGAACATCAAGAAGGAAGACCAGCTCGTGGATACTTCATTCCTCCTGTGAAGAGGAAACAAAATACCCATGAAAGGAGTTATAGAGACAAAGTTTAGAGCTAAGATGAAAGGATGGACCATACAGAGACCACCCCACCACGGGGGATCCATCCCATAATCAGTCATTAAACTCAGACACTATGGCATAGGACAGCTAGTGCCTACTTAAGGGACCCTGATATAGCTGTCTCATAGAGAAGTGGATGCTCACAGTCATCCATAAGAGGGAACACAGGGCCCACAATGGAGAAGCTAGAGATAGAACCCCAGGAGTTGAAGGGGTCTGCAACCCTAGAAGAGGATCAAAAATATGAACTAACCAGAACCCCCAGAACCTGTGTCTCTAGCTCCATATGTAGCAGAAGATGGCCTAGTCGATCATCATTGGGAAGAGAGGACCCTTGGTACTGCAATCTTTATATGCCCCAATACAGGGGAACGCCAGGGCCAAGAAGTGGGAGTGGGTGGACAGGGGAGCAGGGAAGGGGGAGGGGAAGGGGACTTTCAGAATAGTATTTGAAATGTAAATTAAGAAAATATCTAATAAAAATTGGAAAAAAAGAAAAGGCATTTTGCAAATTCATCTGGAATAACAAAAATCCTAGGATAGCAAAAACTCTTCTCAACAATATAAGAACCTCTGGGGAATCACCATACCTGACCTTAAGGTGTACTACAGAGCAATTGTGATAAAAACTGCATGGTACTGGTACAGTGACAGACAGGTACATCAATGGAATAGAATTGAAGATCCAGAAATGAACCCACACACCTATTGTCACTTGATTTTTGACAAGGGATCTAAATACATCCAGTGGAAAAAAGACAGTATTTTTCAACAAATCGTGCTGGCACAACTGGAGGTTATTATGTAGAAGAATGAAAATTGATCCATTCTTACCTCCTTTTACAAAGCTCTAGTCTATGTTAATCAAAGGTCTCCACATAAAACCAGAGACACTGGAATTTATAGAGGAGAAAGTGGCGAAAAGCCTCAAAGATATGGGCACAGGGGAAAAATTCCTTAAGGAACAGCAATGGCCTGTGCTGTAAGATCAAGAAATGACAAATGGGACCTCATAAGATTGCAAAGCTTCTGTAGGGCAAAAGATACTGTCAATAAGACAAAAAGGCCACCAACAGATTGCAAAAGAATTTTTACCAGTCCTAAATCTGGTAGGAGACTAATATTCAATATATACAAAGAGCTCAAGAAGCTGAACTCCAGAAATTCAATTAACCCCATTAAAAGCGGGGTACAGAACTAAACAAAGAATTCTCAACTGAGGAATACTGAAGGGCTGAGAAGCACTTGAAAAAATGTTTAACACCCTTAATCATCGGTGAAATGCAAATCAAAACAACCACGAGATTCTACCTCACTCCATTCAGAATGTCTAGGATCAAAAATTCAGATGACAGCAGATGCTGGCGAGGATGTGAAGAAAGAGGAACACTCTTTGATTGCTGGTGGGATTGCAAGCTGGTACAACCACTCTGGAAATCAGTCTGGGATTCCTCGGGGATTCCTCAGAAAACTGGACATAGTACTACAGCTTGATCCAGCAATACCTCTCCTATATACCCAGAAGATGTTCCAACTGGTAAAAGGACACCTGTTCCACTATGTTAATAACAGCCCTATTTATAATAGCCAGAAGCTGGAAAGAACCCAGATGTCCCTCAACAGAGGAATGGATACAGAAAATGTGGTATATTTACACAATGGAGTATTACTCAGCTATTAAAAACAATGAATTTTGGAAATTCTTGGGCGATTCGATGTATCTGGAGGATATCATCCTGAGTGAGGTAACCCAATCACAAAAGAAGTCACTTGATACTTACTCACTTATAAGTGGATATTAGCCCAGAAACCTAGAATACACAATACACAACACCCAAAACACAAGAAAATCAAGAAGGAAGACCAATAAGTGGATACTACATTCTTCCCTAGAATAGGGAATAAAATATCCATGGAAGGCGTTGCAGAGACAAAGTTTGGAGCGAAGATGAAATGATGAAATGATCCATAGACTGCCCCACCAGGGGGTCCATCCCATAATCAGTCACCAAATGCAGACACTATTGCATATGCCTGTAAGATTTTGCTGAAGGAACCCTGATATAGCTGTTTCCTGTGAGGCTTTGCCAGTGCCTTGCAAATACAGAAGTGGATGCTCACAGTCACCTATAGGATGGAACACAGGTCCCCCAATATTAGAGCTAGAGAAAGTACCCAAGAATTGAAGGGGTCTGCAACCCTATAGGTGGAACAACAATATGAACTAATCAGTACCCCCCAGAGCTGGTGTCTCTAGCTGCATATGTAACAGAAGATGGCTTATTCGTCCATCATTGGGAAGAGAAGCCCCTCGGTATTGCAGACTTTATATGCCCCAGTACAGAGGAACGCCAGGGCCAAGAATTGGGAATGCGTGGGTAGGGGAACAGGGCAGGGGGAGTGTATAGGGGACTTTTGGGATAGCATTTGAAATGTAAATGAAGAAAATATCTAATTTTAAAAAAGAAAAAAGAAAAAATTCTCATAATAAAAATTAAATATCCTCTTTAATATGTAGTTTTGACATTATGAAGGTTATTTAATTGACTCTTGTTTCATGTTAGTAAAAGTTTACTTTTCTTCTATATTATATAGTGTAATAAGAAACACAATTTTACATTTTTAACAATGGTTTAGAATTTTCAAATCACTCTTCATATTTAACTCATTTTACAAATGTACATCAGGTTTCTGGGGATATATTGCTAATGTGATAAACAATTATAATGCTAAGTATACAATCTCTGATTTCTGTTTCTGCCAAATATTCCAATACTTTTATCTTCTTTGTTTTCATTTAACATTTATTTCTCATTTTGCATAAGTAAACATACCTGAGTTTATTTTTAACTCACTAAATTACTTTTAATATTAAAGTGCCCTGAATTAAAGAAGGAGCTGATGAGGTCAAGCAGATGTATTTGAGGAATAATTTAGGAACTAGAATGAGTGTGGCCAGGTGACCTGAATGAGAACAGTATCATTATATGAGGAAGGTAAACAAATTCTGCAGGAAGTCTTAAACTGTGAGAGGTACCTGCTGATTCTGCTGAGTTTACCAGACATTGACATCAGGCAGTGGATAAAGAAAAGCTCAGACATAATAAAAGTGTTAGTTGTATTGACAAAGGGTATAATTTTACTTTTGAATTGAGATCAAAATAAAATATAATACAAGAAATGAAAGGTTGTAGATAATATGAAAAGAGTGCTTAATTTATAAGCAATGCTTTTGCATCACAAGATAATCTGTAGACCTATGGCAGAGACACAAAAACTCGATGAAGGATAAAGAATTCCAAATGATGAGATTAACAGAAAGTAATATATATTTTTTTTTTTACCATGAAAACTGTATGAAGAAAGGAAAGGAAGAATTTGATTGTTGCTGCTGCTTGTTTTCCTTTGCTTTGTTTCCTTGTCTAAATCTTTTAAACTCTGATGCAATCCCAGATAAATCTTGCCTTTTATACACTATCGAACCCACATGGGTGGCATCTAATAATTCAAGGCCTTTACAATGATCCTCTGTAGTTTGACTTTTCTTGTCTTATGTTCTTTGCATCAAGGATAATTTATGAATTATTTTCCAGGTGAGTGGGAAGATAAAAGCAAGGAAGATCATATAAAAAAGCTAAAGCAATAAATGAATGAATGAATGAATGAATGAATGAATGAATGAATGAATGTATGAATAGTCTTCCAAATTTGGTAAAAAATAGTCCCAACAAATATATAAAAGGTTGAAAGAAATCCAGGCATGTTGAAGTTAAAATAATTTGCACTCTGTAAGTAAAATTCTCAAAATCAAAGATAAGGGGAAACCATGTGAAACAGCCAGAGAGAAATACCACGTAAGTCTTAGCAGAACACATGTCAATCACAGTGTTATTCTACTGAATCCAGGGAGCCTAAATGAAAGCATAACATTATTTTTCATGAAGAATTTCTGCACAGAAGTCATTCCATCAATTGTAATTGGCCTAGCTTTATCAATTCAATTATAGATGTGGCTGTGTTGAAATTTATAAGGAGAACATAACTGTATAATGCTATAATCAACTCAAATTATGTACTCAAAAGTGTTTTTATTTGTATGTAAGTTGCAAGTTAAAAATAGTCAATAATAATGGTGTTGAAAGAAGGAACATACACATCATGACAAACATTATTTCCTGAGTCAGAAAGAACATTATACAAAATTCTCAGTTCAAGAGTAATTGCAACCTTAAAGTGTGTGCACATGTCAACAGTACCTTCAAAGAGGATGGTGGCACGTATGATAGGATGCAGATAATAAATATGAAAATCAATAATTACAACTGAAAATATCAAGGTCATTTTTCAACAGTTCATGTGAGAATTGGTCAGAAAACCACCAATGATAGGAGAAATAAATAATATTTTGAAACAATAGGAAATTATAATATTTTATTGAATACCCCCACCATAGAATATACATTTTCTTCACATTCTTCTTAGAACCTAAAGACAAACAGCCTCTGTCCACAGCCATAAAACCAACTTCAACAAATGTAAAATCTTTAAGACCTACAGAGTTCTGTTCTATGCTGTGAAAGTGGAAATTACTATAAAATAGAACACTTGAAAAGTAAAGATGTCTTTCTGAATAATCCATGCATCAAAGAGGATGTATCAGAAAACATTTTAAACATGTAATGAACTCAATGACAATGAAAGCGAATCATTTAAAAATTGTGGGATTCTAATCCCTGCTAAGAGAAAAATCACATTACTTAAAGAATGGCATAATGTTAGTAACACATGCTAAACAACTCTAGAATCTCAAACAAGCAAACGAAGCCAGCAGCATAAAGCCACAGTAAGAGAGAGAGACAGAGAGGGGGGGCAGAGACACAGAGAGAGTTACAGAGAGGGAGGGAGGAGAGAGAGAGAGAGAGAGAGAGAGAGAGAGAGAGAGAGAGAAAACACAAAGGTAAACCTCAAAGAAGCATTCTGAAAAGCCCAATAAAATTGGTGAATTAGTAGCATGTCTGAAATGAAAACCAGAGTGAAGACACAAATCAATACACACCATATAGACACCAAAGGAATTATGAGGAAATACTACTAACAACTCTACACAGGTCAACTTTTTGCTCAGAATGTATCTCATCTTTAGAGAGTAGACATTATAACAAATGTCAACAATTCACTCAATCTAAGAGTCAATGTGTCTAGCATTATGCATGCCAAGAGAACTGAATTATACTGAAACATGTTTAAAAAGTTCCACAGAACCAAATGATTTATTAGGAAATTATAATAAATGCCTAAAACTAGCACCAATTTTTAACACTTTTTTCTGGATAATGAAAGAGAGAGAGAAACATACCCTACTCTGTTCCTCAACCTCAATACTGCAAACCAGCTGAAATTTGTATGCCATTGGAAACTGCCTGCCAATCTCTCCATGTGTATAGATAGCCCCCCAAATCATTATAAAATATCAGCAGATAGAATTAAACAATATGTAAAAGTAATTACAAAACATGACATGCCATTTTATTCCCCAGATTCAAGACCAGGTTGATGAAAGGATGAGCCATATAAATCATTATAATAATAAGGCATAGAAGAAAAATCATATAACCATATTACTGGATGCAAAGAAGTCTTTTGATAAAATTTAACATCATTCATGATTCAAATTCTCAGACAACTAGGTGCTGACATGATATTTAGTGGTAAAAGACAGTATTTTCTTGCCAAGATTAGGAACAAGGCAAGGTCTAATCTAACTATTAATATTCAATATGGTTCTGGAAAATCTACGTGCAATAATAAATCAGGAAAGAACGCAAAAGGCTAGAAATAAGAAATGAAGCTGTCCCTATTTGAATATGACATGGCACTCTATGCAGAAAATCACAAGGAACTTGTACAGAAAAATTTAAGAAAACTTCCTAGAATAAATGAGTTCACCAAGGTTGCAGAATATAAGATTGACATTAAATATTAACTGTATTTTAAACATTTGCAATAAAACCATGGATATGGAATTCTTTAAAATTATAAAAGACAGAGATAAAGAAAATCAAATATTGCATGTTTTCTTCCATATGTGAGATTCATATGTATAAATATATATAACATATATGTCATGTGTAAATATATGGCGTGAAGACAATTTGGGAACTGTGGGTGTGAGTTACATTGAAGAAGGGGACCAATGACTGTGAAAGAACTAGATCATGGCAAGGTAAGGGATACAGGAATAGAAGGGGTGGTCAAGTATGAGCAAAATATGGACCTGTCAAATAAAACACTCTATTTTGTATGCCAACTAATTAACAAAAATTTTTAAATTACAGAATTTTAGTCTTTTAAACAACTCACTATGAATATAGAAAACACAGGATTCCTTTTCAAAAACATTTTTTTTACTCTAGTTATTCTGTAGAATTGGGGACTGATCCTAGGATATAGTTTGTGCTGGTCAAATGGTCTATCACTGAGCTATATCCAGCTTATGCTAAAAATACTTACAAATAAATTATTGGAACTTTTATGGGTGAGATGTGCTGTGCTCATGCTCATATAGTGAAGCAGCACTCAGTTTCATGTGTTTCAACATTATACCTCACTTTTCTACTCTTATTAAATTATTACCTAGAATTAATGATTTCTAATAGAATTTTAGCCAAACATATTTAAGATTTCTATAAATATGTATTTTATATGTGTGAGTGCTCTGTTTTCATGCATACCTCTTATAAGCAATCAGATTCCATTTCAGATGGTTGTGAGCCACCATATGGTTTCAAGGAATTGAACTCAGTACCTTTGGAAGATCAAGCAGTCAAGTGCTCTTAACTACTGAATCATTTCTCCAGCCTCAGAAGAATTTTTTTAAATAATGCTGAAATGACTACTGATAATATGTGAAAAGACAAACATAAAAAAGCAAAAATTAAAAATTTGAAGAAATGAAATTCAGTGGTGAAACCAGTAAATTTCATAATTGTATTCCAGTTTATATACGTATCTATCTACATGACTGCAGTAGTGATCATAAGATCCAGAATAGTAGAATGGATGATGTACTAATAGAATAGCAGAATGGATGATGTACTAGTAGAATAGTAGAATGGATGATGTACTAATAGAATAGTAGAATGGATGATGTACTAATAGAATAGTAGAATGGATGATGTACTAATAGAATAGTAGAATGGATGATGTACTAATAGAATAGTAGAATGGATGATGTACTAGAAATCATCAATCAAGTATAGATTTTAAGATGACTACAAGCGCAAACGAACTGCTGCAGTATCACTGCCAAGTACTAGAGAAATTGGGTGCTGGTAGGCACAGAAGGGAATACAGGAAAAAGAGATATTTACTCCACACAATATTTACACAAATGCTAACCAACAGTTTTCAAACATTTAAGTAATTCTTGTTGAATTTTTAATAAATTAAAACTTTTGAGAAAGACAATTCATTTTGTTTTTGGCTTTTGAATTTGGAAAGACATTTTTGCCATAATTACAGGACTATAGGTGGTTAATTTTTAAGGTACTGAAATTATTAAAATTATTTTCGATCTTCAGTGGTATCATTGGAACCAACACTTTCCTTTGGAGAGAGGTACCCCCTTCTAACTATTTAATTAGGACTTGCAGTGTGTTGTTTGGAATATAACTGGCCTTCATTTTGTGGTATTACACTGGGTATAACCCTGTCCTTTTGCCTTTGCAGGCACACTGCCTATCCATAGGAGTGAACTTCAGCATGTGCACGATCAGCTGGATTCCTTATTCTGCACACTTGCTTTCTCTTTCGGTTCATAACTCAGTTCCTGCTTATTTGTTGAATTACTTCCTATTCAATTAAATTTCATTTTTTAAATCTACAATCTACTTTTTAAGATGTTTTATTCTTTTCTTCATTTTGGTTCTTGGTTAATTGCAGCTCTGACTGGCTACTTTTAATAAATTTCACTTAGCCGATAAAAAATTTTCATCTTATTTTTAAAATATAATAACCTAAAAAATCCATCTCTGGCTATCTTTTGTATCTGAGTTACAATATGGGCATATTTTTGTCACTTTTTCTTAATGTCCTCTTATTTTGTTTTAATCTTTTCTATCCTTATGGCTGATAGATTTGAACAAACATGGGTAATTGCAAATGAACCAATACACAGATTTTATATAATGTTGTTTTCCCTCTGAGGATGAATTATAACCACAAACATATTCTGGCAGCTAATAAAAAGTGCAGGCATCAGCAAGCCAATGAAGATGAAACTTATTTAAGATTTTTTTTCACTTAGTAATCCTTAGTCTATCTCTGAATTATCTTCATGTAGAGTTTTCAAATTAGGGTTGCTGATTGCCAACCTCAGTTTCTTCTTAGACCCACTCCCACCCCCACTTGCACTGATATGTCCCAAACTTCTTCTTTTCTTTTTTTTTTTTTTCTTTTCAATATTGTTCGTGTACAAATTCCTACATGTTAATACATGCTCTCTCACCTTAGTTTTGGCCTTATTTCTCTTGCTGTTGTAAAACACCTTGACCAAACAGCGATTTGGGGAAGAGAGGATTTATTTCAGCTTGCCCCTCTCAGTGGCATTCCATCTCTGAGTAAGTCAGTAGAAAGGTCAAAGCAGGAACTCAAGGCAAGAGGCACCGAAGCAAAGGCCATTGGGGAAACCTGCTTGCTGCTCAGCTAAGCCTGCTTTCTTATACTCTCCATCATCCACAGTACAGAAGGGACCATTATCCACAGTGGGCTAGGCCCTTCTACCATCAAACATGAATCAAGAGGCTGTCCTACTGACTTGCTCACAGGTAATCTGATGGAGGCATGTTTGTCAATTGAGGTTCCATTTCCCAAACATGTCTAGGTCCCTGCCAACTTGACAAAAGAACTGTCAGCATAGTTTTTTGCTGAACACTTCAACGTGTGAAGTTTAAGAACTTGGTGAATTTCTTTGGTAAAATTTAGGTGGCAAATTTGGATTTTTCTCTGAACCCCAGTCTTCTTAGAGATCTAAGCTTCTCATGTCCTGACATCAGGTTAAATGAACCCTACTCTGTCTTCCCTGACCCATGCCCTTATAGTTTTGCTGGATTCTTTATTAGCAGTCATCTTTTTGTGTGGACTCTTAGCCTCTCCCTCTACTCTTCCCATGAATTAGCGTGCACTCCAAGAAGAAAAAGGCGACAGATAATGGTAGACTCACCTCAATTAGTAGCACTCAGAGCAGTTCGGGCTTTCAAGTCATGTCTGTCTTCTAAAATTTGAAATGCCTGAAATTTGTGCTTACTGTGAACAAAGCTCTGATACAAACGACTGTACCAGAATGGTGACAGAGGTTAGGAGCACTTTTTTTTTTTTTTTTGTACAGAAATCCACATGGTCAGAGCAGCACAATACTATTGTGAAATTGTGAGTTTAAGATGTGTCAGGGCTGGAATATTATGATCAAATCAAATAACATACATTCTATTAAAGAACCACTGAATTTTAATTACTATAATGTTATAGATTTTGTAGTATTCTGAAAATAATATTAAACACAATTTCTAATGTTTTATATATATATATATATATGTATATACACACACACACACACACACACACACACACACACGTGTGTGTGTGTGTGTGTGTGTGTGTGTGTGTGTGTGTGTGTATGTGTATGATCTGGAGATTAAATACCAGAATTATAAAGCAATGTCATTTAATTGGAAGGAGAAAGTCAAACTTACACAGTAACCTCAGCAAGGACAATGAAAGTGAGTATAATAAAAATTACCACCACTGTCAGATAAATAGCATGAAATTACATCACTCACCATGAATCTATATCACCTATATCTATCTCTATCTATATTATCTATCTATATCATCAATATATCTATCAAGGATTTCCCTGTAAAATACATTTTATAAAAATGTTTGAGAGCAATTTAGTCTTGCCATCTGAATGATTTCCCTTTTATATAAAATTCAATGCATAAACAATTCTTTTAAATTATTTCTTGAGAACAAATCAGACGAGTTCAGGTTGTGTGACATTATTAAGTTCTTACCATTAGACATCTTCAAAATGTCTTGTGAAAAAGAATGGATATTTCTTGCCTGAACACAATAAGCCAAAAGAGGTAAGCAGGTTCCGTAGTCAAATGCTAATTGTTAAAGTCTGATATTGATTGCATTCTCTGGTTCAATAAAGCCTGCTACATAAATGCTATTTGGGACAATTGTGCAAATTTTAATATAGATTTAGGTTTATGTTACAGAATCGTGTTTAACTTTCAAAGGTATGAATAGTACTGGGACTATGGAAAGGATTATCTTTATCCTCAGCTATGGGGTACTGAGGTACTTAGAAAAGATATATTATTATCTCCATAATTGATTTTTAAAGTGGCTTAGCACAAAGTAAAAGATAAAGAAAATACATTGTTATTTTCCAGTAGTGAAGATAAAGTTACTTTCTCTCTATTTGGTTTTGTTTCTGTTTTTAAAATTTTAAGGAAGGAGCTGTAAGTGATGTATCAGTGGTTAACACTTAGGACTGTCCCAGAAGATTGGAATTTGGTTCCTAGTACCCACACCAGATGGGTTACAATTGCCTGTAACTTCAGCTCCAGGGATCTGACATCCTCAATACCTGGTCTTACCAGCACCTGCATGAATACGTCCCTTCCCAGATACATATACACATATACACATGCACATGTACATATAATAAAGTAAATTATCAATAAATTATTAGGAAAAGTAAAAAATTTCATGTTAAGGACTGACTGTTTAATGAGGAGTTATTGATGTGAGCTGAGCTCACAAGTCAAGATATATTTATTGGTAAGTTCAGATTGGAGCTGGGCCTTCAGAAATAGATAGATGGGATTAACATGGGAAGCCATGCCTGGAAGTGGAAAAAAACAAACAAACAGAAAACAAAAAGAGTTAGAGGAAAATTGAATGTCACCTTTAAGATGGTTCACTTAATAATTGTTCCAAAAATCTTTCTGTGAATGGTGAAGTTCCTGAGTCTGGAACTTTGCCTCTGACTATGTTATTGTGACAGGACAAGACAGAGAAGAGACTCCATTATCTTGTATTCTTGGTAAGACCATTTCTGGTTTAACTAGAACTTAATCTCCTTGATAGAAAATTCCATGGAAAATTACCTACCTTTCCTCTAGGAACCAAAGGTCAAGATAGCCTAGATAATTTGTTTTAGCTTCTGCTAAGCAGACTGTTTGTACAGAACACCCTCCAGCTAAGCTTAGCTTCAGCTTTATTTTGAAAAGCCCCCTTCAGCAGTTGAGCATAGTGAAGCGGTGGTATCTGCCTTTAAAAAAACTCCCAACTTCTGGACACTTGGGGACACACCTAGGTTCCCCAACACTTTGGTGTTGTCACAATTAGTTTGAATAAAGACTTTCAATTGGCTATATGGTGTATATCTGTGTGTTCATCTCTGCTATGTTACCTGGAACATGCTAACAGCCAATTTCTCTCAAACCAGAGGTTGGTGTTTGTTTCTACTAGAATTGTGGAGGGTCTGTTTAAGCATCTCACCCACTTACCTTATAGTTTCTTATTAGTTCTTTCAGCACAGTGTCAAGTTCAAGGACCACTAAACATGTTTCTAAGTTACAAGGTAACATGAGGAGTACACAGTCTATACAGTCATCAACTTTTTGATATACTCTTTAAGTGCGTGTTGTAGTTTGAATGGGAATGCTTCCTATAGGTTCCCATATTGAACACTTGGTCCCCAATTGGTAAGACTGTTTGGGAAGGTCACGATGTATAGCCTTGATGAATAAGTATGTCACTGAAGGTGGGCTTTCAGAGCTAGCATCCTCGTGCTGTTTACAGGTTTGTGTTTGCAGATGTGAGCTCTGGGTACCTCCTCTTATTGCCATGACGCCGGTTACTTGTTGCTCTTTTGTCCTCTCCATTATGACTCTAACACTCCGGAGAAGTAAGCCATAATAAACTAGTAAGTTGCCTCATGCTGCTTTATTATTACAACAACAGAAGAGTAACTAATATAACATTAAAAAGTCGAATTGTTTCAACTCTATTAATACAACTAGGACCCCCAGAGAGGCTGTAAGTCCAAGGCCTTACAAGACAAAGTTAAGATCCTCAGTGAAACTTTTTCATGTTGTTCACTCTTATTACCTATGGCCCTTCCTGCTTTTCTTGCAAAATTCTTTTATATCCCAGTTACAAATAATCATAACGATAGCTCTGCTCTTGCTTTCTTCCATTCTGAATGATAGCAGAACCTAGCACTTTGCTGTATTTGGTTTTCCATTTTCAAAGTGCTTTGCAATCAGTTGCTAGCTGAGCTCCCTTACCCGTGAAATTTATTTCCTGATGACACAAGGAACAGGTTCTTGGCATATGGCTATGCCTACCACTGCTACCACAGTCCAGAGAGGAAATCAGTGCAGTGGATTGAGGGAAAGGTGAGAGGTCAGAATATTTGTGTCCAATTTTTGATTCTGCACTTGATTTCTGCACATCCTGGTTTAAGGCCGGCAATTTCTCACTGTAAATTTCACCACCTGTAGGAAAAGGAAGAAGGAATTCATACTGAAAAGGGTAAGATGCAGGATGCTCATCTGTAGGAAACCGGTTGCCTTGAACTTCGATGACTTTGGTGCTTTAAACCATTACTTGGAGTGGCTCATGGAAGCTTCTCATGCCGGCATGATCACATTTCTGATTAATAGGCTATCTAAATGCCTGAAATTATATGATCAATTTAAACTTCTCTTTATATTTTCACCCTGTAGTCTTTCCTTCTAAGGAGAGAGCAACAGAGAGAGAGAGAGAGAGAGAGAGAGAGAGAGAGAGAGAGAGAGAGAGAGAGAGAAGATAGCGACAATAAGACAGAGAGATAAAATAAGAGCATAGACCAGTTAGTAGGATTCAATAAGCCATGTTCCCTTTTTCTATTTCACGGTTATTGGGATAATTTTAAGGACTATAACAATAATTAACAAGAATGTCTAGTGACAGTACATGACAAAGTACTCGGTGATCAAAGTGACAATCTGAACTCATCTAGCATGGGATATTATTTTTCTGTTTTCAGTGAGAGTGGCATGCTATATTGTAACCGATATTTATTAACACAGGAGAAATGAAGACAGTGCTGAAGAACGATAGATAATGACAAGAAGATTTGAGGGACTCAGAAGAAGGTGAAGCCATTTATCCAGATATCTGTTCTGAAATGCCGCAGGTCGTCATATTCCTTTATGCTGGATATTAGTGGAGTGAGAGCTTTGTCTTAGTAGAGTCTCTGTCCATTTCCCATCTTTCTGTCTGTGTCTCTCATGCAAAAAATGTGCCATGGAGATGTTTGGCTAGGACATGCTCAGTTTGAGGGCCCTGGATGACTCACAGTAAAGCAGAGCATGCTTTACTGGTTTTCTAACAGAAGTGAAAGCAATCCTCCTTCAAACATCAGCAAAGAAGGTAAAATTCTGATTGAAGAGATGAGGGCTGGAGGATGAGCTAGAGAAAAATTATTTCTGTGATGTTTATCTTGCTCAGTAAATGTAGGTATCAAAGTACAGAAAGTAGTGTATGTCCTGAGTCCATTCACCAGGAAGGAAGTGTATCTATTAGAACACAGGTCTCTGAACTTACACTGAGGTATGATCTGGGACAGTGATGCCAAGCTTCAAATGTCCAGGGGAAAATTATTAGTTTTCCTGAGAAGTAGAATCCATACCCCTGCCCTGGCACATCTATGTGTGCTCCAAGCTAATAGAGGATATGAGACAGAATATTTAGATAAAACCTTAAAAACATAGAAAGGGAGATCTCAGGACCAACTCCCTCTTGACAACACTCAGGATGCTTATCATGTAATTTAGTCTGTGAACTGTTCTCTAGCCAGAAGAGGAGATTAACAATTTTATATACTTAGTCTCATGGTTTGGTAGTGAACTTTGTTGATTTGACTCAAATCTATACTTGAAAGAACCACCATTTTCCTCTGCCTAAATTTTTTAACCAAGATAGTTCTAATTAAAAGTGTAATAATGATATATTCCCTTGTTTAAGTCTACTATGCCATCAATATTAGATTAAATTCCCAATACTGCTATAATCCAAATAAAACAAGCAATATCCACTCCCCAAACTTTCATGTTGATCTGTATCTCTAATCTTAAAAGGTTTTTCTTAATAAACCACAATTTTCATGCAAAACACTAAGATACTCCTGTAAACATATAATACAAGTGTTAAAATATGCATGCTTATTAAGCATAAAAGATTGGCCTGCTTGCTCTCATAAAAATATTTATACTAGCATTGATTCTATACTGATGAAACTACCTTGAAATTTAACAAGACACATAACATACAAATTCCTGTCCTTATATCCTTTGTTTGTTTGTTTGTTTGTTTGTTTCGAGACAGAGGTCTCTGTGTAGTCCTGGATGTCCTGGAACTCACTCTGTAGACCAGGCTGGCCTCAGAAATCCTCCTGCCTCTGCCTCCCAAGTGCTCGGATTAAAGGTGTGCACCACCACTGCCCGGCCTCATATCGTTTTTCAATGTCAAAGTTGCTCTTATATATCCTGGCAGTTTCCTTCAATGGCTGCATTCAAGGTTCAGTTTTACATTTGGAACCTCTGTCAATAAGTTATGAATTGTTTTCACCAGCACACTGAAATTAAAAGTTTCAAATTATCAAGGATTGTGTGGATCTGGCTTAAGAGGTTATCAAATATTTTAAGCATACTTTGATCATGTAGTCCTAAATCCATTGCACTTGAATACACAAAAAAGCAATGTTTAAATTCATCTTAAAGATTAAGAGTACAACATTCTCAGGAAGATTATGATTCCTAAGAGGTTATAGTCAATGTCTGGGAGATGCAAAAAACACTCAAGTAGGAAAAATCAACCCTGAAGATTCTTGATAAGATACTGTGCATAGACCATCTATCCTAAAACTTGTGAGATGATATTTCATGGACTCCTGTGAGTACATCCACCCAAAAGTAACCAGCTTGTTTCAAGATAACAATTCTTATGTTCATTACTAAATCAATGAAAACTGTGGTACAAAAGGTAACAACGTCATCTCCTTGAACAAGCTGACATGTCAATTGGGAATTGTAGCATATTGATTGCACAAAGTTTGAATAAATAACAGTTCCCAATAGAGTCTAGATAATTGACATCAGAAGGAATTCGGAAGCCAATATCATCTTATTTTAAAAAACAGCAACAAAAATATCATTAACCTAATGGTATTCACAGAGATAAACTTAGATAAACTTGGAGATTTTTATACCAAGATTTGCATAATGGGTGTAGTTGTTGATTTTTTTTTTTTTTAAGATTTTGGATTTTTGTTCTTTCTTGAGGGCTTGTTCTATTGAAACAACCTTACTCTGTCACTTAACAATTACATGGTGATTAGTGGTTGTTTTTGTTGTCTTTTCAAGAAACTGTTAAATAACTATCATAGCTACCTTATAGGACTATGAGAATTAACACAATGAAACTGAGCAGAAGTGAACTATAGGTCATTTAATATCTGAAATTTGTTATTATCGAAGCTTTTAGCTATAGTTTTACATTTCACATTTTGTAAGAAAAAAAAATTTCCCAGTAAAAGTTATTTACTTAAGAACCTAATGTGAGGTTTAAGATTATAGCCCAATGGTAGATCACTTGCCAACCATATGTGAGTTCTTATGTTTACATGGTAGCATAACAAAACTGATGACAAAATATAAGACTCCAGTCTGATTTTCTTGCTTTCTTAATGAAAATGCTAGCCCTGTGTTACATAGCTCTAACTCTTATGGTTCATTAGTTATGTCAAATGCACATAGATTCACTACACCAGCATTGTTACATTTTCATATTCTGTATGCTATTTATGTTCCAAGATTTGTTTCTACATACCATTGTAATGCATTATTTTAAACAAACACAGCATAAAAGCTTTATCAATTCGACTGAAAAATGTTCCATTGTCATTTACACAGATTAACAATTATCTAATGCTTCAGATACAACATAGGAATTCGTTAACTCTGATTAGTTTTCCATTCCTTGCTCACAACACATGAGGACCACCTGTATATTTAAGTGAAATTACCTTTTGGATAAAACGTACCATACATAGAAAACCCATTCACACCAGCTTATGTGGCACCTCACTAAGGAACACAAAGCAGTTTAGACGTTCACAATAAAAGCCAACTTGAACCTTATTTAACTTCCAAATTGTTTAAACTTTGTAAGGCTCAAATAATTCCCACAAAGCCTTGCCACACATCCTCCCTATACTTTATTGCTTGCCTCCTGGGAAATCAACCTGCCTACTTACTGCAAGAAACAAACACCATTTATATACCTCGGTACCACTTAGGTATCACACATTTTAGGAAAATTTAAAGAGAGCAGTAAGATGTTCTCTCAGCAATGTACAGTGGCCCATGTCTGTAATGTAAATACTTGAAAAGTTGAGGCAGGGGAATGGTCATGAGTTTGAGACCTACCAACAAAGCATAGTGAATTCCAAATCAGGGCTGGCTTTTGTATAAAACTAGCTCTTAAAAAAGTAATTAGGAGAAAAGCTTAAGAGAGAAATTATGGTATGTTTCTAATACTCATGTTGCATATTGTACATGCTAATTTTAAAATATCTATAGGTAAAATAAACCATTAAATATAGTGTAACAGTTAAGTGGTTGATTTTTTATGTGTCTTAGTGTATTACATTTTACTTATAACTCTTAAGAAAAATTCATATGTAGTAAAATGTTCTACAATGCAATGAAAAGCAAAAGCAACTGTCAAAACATCAACAAAAGCCAAAAACAAAATTTAATAAGTGCTGCTGTCTTTAGAGTTTCTTATAAAAGTAATATGGGGCAGGTAATTTCCCAGATCATAATCCTGTAATTACAACTTGTATTTGTGTAGTACTATTACTGTTTAATGCTTCTACCTGCAGAATTCTATACTTACTACTAAATTACACAATTTTGTGTGGGAATAGCACACATGTAAATGCACATCTTAAAAAACTTTGAAGGCAGGAACTAGTGAGATAGTGATCATAGCAAGAGTACCCACGTGGTGAGTATATCACCTTGTATTGCTGAGAATACTTGGAGTTGGCACTTCATTCTGATCTGTACCTAGGTGTCCACTCTCTGCTCAGACAAAACTAAATAGTGACTGGACCATCCTTACTTAGATAGACATTTATTTGTAAACTGAGTGCACAGATATATCAGTGTGGGGCTTAACCTTACACACAGCCAAGAGGTTAACCACTGGTGACTGTGGAGTTGTCTGCACACAGGTAGGCTTAGTCTCAAAAAACAAAAAGAAAAGCAAAACAAACAAACAAACAAAATATAATAAGACAACTATCGCTTGTCCATGGAAATCATTTTGCTTCATGGATAGTGTCTTCTGATCAGTGGGCACAGTTCCAAAAGGTAGGTATAATCACAGAAAATACAAAGTATTCACACATACATAGAATAAATAAAAAATGGAAAAATAAAATCATGTTCACTTAATTGATAGTGATATAATATAACCATTACATAATGATTTTAAGCATGTAATATAAGAAATGGATACCTAAATTTGAAATGTATATAATAGGTTTCCTGGTTTCCTAAATGACAAATATATATTCACACACACACACCCATGCACATTCACACACACACATATTTTTCTTTTGATGAAATACAGAAGATTGCTTCAGTTTCCTTCAACTAGAGGTAGAGAGATATTTGTGATTCTTTCCATTTGTACAGATATTTTTAGAGTGCTTTAAGTGAATAGAGTAATGAATGGTACAGAGTAATGTACAGTGATCTTGTAAAAACATCATTACTGAATTAGAGCATCAACTTTGTATTCAAGTATAAAATACAGAGTAGAAATGCACACAAATAATAGTATGTACACATATTGTGGACTTTTAAAAATTCTCTACTATTATATCATGTGTATTATTATATTTGTTTTCTGAGTGAGGGTCTGAGCATTTTGTCTATTTCCAGTGCCTACAGTGGATGGGAAGAGCAATGGATGTTCTGGATCTGCAGCTACTGATAGTTTGTGTGCTACTATGTGGGTGCTGAGAATCAAACCTAGGTAGGTCATCTCAAAAATCAGCAGTGCTCTTGACCATTGGTCCATCCTTCATGACCATTGGTCCATCCTTCATGACCATTGGTCCATCCTTCATGACCATTGGTCCATCCTTCAATCCCGTGGATTTTTTCATTGTCACCTGTTAATATCAATCTTCAATATAAAACTTTTTTTTTTTTCGAGACAGGGTCTCTCTGTATAGCCCTGGCTGTCCTGGAACTCACTCTGTAGACCAGGCTGGCCTCGAACTCAGAAATCTGCCTGCCTCTGCCTCCTGAGTGCTTGGGATTAAAGGCGTGCACCACCACCAACTGGCTTCAATATAAAACATTATGTTGACACTTAATATAGTCCTAGTTTAATTTCTGTTGCTGTGGCAAAACATCCTGACTGAAAACCACATAGGCAAGACAAGGTTTATTTTAGCTCACAATTCCAGGTCACGGTCCGTCACAGCAGAGAAACCTAAAGCAGCTGGCCAAATCATTCCCCTAGTCAAGAATAGAGAGAACTGAATGCAGGCAGGCTTGTTACTCAGTGCGTCTTCTCCACTATTACAGAGTCCAGGACCCAAATCTCAGAAAGAGCACTCTCCTCAATAGACCGGGTCTTCCCAAATCAGCACATGTAATCAAGACAATCCACCGTCGACTTATGCACAACCCAGCCTGTTTTTAAAAATTCCCTTATTGAGAATCTTCTCTTGTGATTCTAGATTGTCAAGTTGACAAAACTGGCCATCACAACTACTGTAAGTCCATCATGCTCAAAGTTGAAATTTAGAAATGTATATACAAAGACCATTTACATACACTCAGTATGCTCTATTTTTCACTAAATATTATGTTTGAGATTATTTTGTTTTCACTTTTCTCCTCTGTTTAAATGTGTTATTGTGTATTCCTCTTTTCAAGAGAAATCTATACAGTCTTTCCTCTTTGACTCTTCTAGTGAACCATGCTGTTATGAATATTCTTGTCAGTGTATATATACACTGAGAGGAATTGCTGAGTTTGGGGTGTTTATGTGTTTAGCAATAAAACACACTACCAAAATATCTTTGTTTGCATGACTGTTTTCATAAAGATATGCAAACCAACAGTACAAAGGAATTATTCTAAACAAGACTAGGTTGGCAAAGCAATATGTTTATTGTGTTTATTTGCAAGAATATAGGTTTGAGTGACCCAAAGAGCCCACTTCAGCCTTTGCTGAAACTCAGGAAAGCTTCATTCTTCCATTTCCCTACACAACCTATAGGCAGCTCCACCAAAGAATTTTCTTTCCCACTGAAACTACGTTTCGGTTACATAACTTCAGGGTTTGATCTTGTCAATCACTAGTAGGCAAATTTATTAGGTTTACAATTTGTGATATTGTTCTACTGTCTATTACAAGATCATAATTCTTTCTAAGGCACTCACTTATTTATTAATTTACCTCTTATTAAATGAGATTAATTTCATTTTTGATTATTTGTGTGCATGTGTTTCTTTGTGTGGCTATGTGCATGTGAGTACAAGTACCTAAGTTAGCAAATGTTATAGATACCCTAGAGCTAAAGCTAGAAGTGGTAAGTGGTTATAAACTATCCAACATGGACGCTGGGAGTAAAGCTTGGGGTCTTTCCAGAGTAGTGCATGCTAAGCCCCAGAGACTGACTTTTACATGATCTGAGACAAGAAGACAGCATTCTTCATTTCCATATGCTCACTTAATTAAGCCAACATCATTTATCAAAATTTTTCTCCATCACTTACTGTAGTGAAATTTTAATCTAGCAACATGGCTGCGCTATCAAGGTATTATATCCGGATACCTACCTGGTCTGTGCGATCAGACATACCCTTAGTACACAACTTTATTCCCAGAAAAATGAAGGTAAAGTTGATTTGTAAGAAGTAAGCACCCATGTTTGAGGGGTAGACAAAGTGATGAACCAGAAAAACAACTGACAGAATGAATCAAGGTAGGTATGCCCAAATTTCATGAGAACAGGGCAAGTAAAAGAGGCCTCTTAAGTGCAGCAACAACAGCAGCAGCAGCAGCAGCAGCAGCAGCAGCAGCAGCAGCAGAGAAAGAATCAGTCCAGTCAGTACAGTGAACAGAGTTCATGGCAGGTCACCAGAGACACTTGAAGACATAGAACAAGAAAGAACCGGAAGATTAGAATAATTAGTCAGAGTTAGTTTGAGTGCCAGCAGAGCAATTCAACGAGTAGCGAGGAGAAACCAGTTTGAATCAGCTTGGAGAGGACTTTGGCTGGAAGAGCTGAATTGAGCAGGCCAGCCAGACTTCACAAAGAAGTAGAAAGGCTAAGTTTATTCAGCAGTGAGCCTCTAGGACAACAATAGCCTCAGGGAAATAAAAGTTACCTTTACAACTCACTATCCTTTAAATCCATTTTCATTATAAAAATCACACTTTACAGGCAGATCGATTTCCTCACTTAATATTCTGTTTTACTGGCATTTTCTTATACTTTACTGCATTTTCCCTTGCTGTTTTAATTATAATTGTAATTGTTTATAACATCTTTAAATCAATTAGTAACTGCCCCCTCAACATCATACCTTTCTTTTTAATGTTGGCTTGAATATTATTTGTACCTCAGGTACATTCTTAAATGATATGAAAGTGTATTGTTTGAAATGGTGTCTCATTGTGTGATTCAGGGAGGTCTAAAATCCCTGTGATGATCCTGAATCTGCTGCATTTACAATCATGTTACACTACAGACAGTTTTTGAATTAATGTACTACTTAAATCAAAGAACCTCATGAGGCACTGACTGGGAATATACTTGATTGATACCTTCTGTTATATTGAAGCTAGTTACCTTATTCATGAACATGATATTTCCTATTAGTCTTGAAATTCTTTATTTCTCTCTCTCTCTCTCTCTCTCTGCCTCATGTGCGTGTGTGTGTGTGTGTGCGTGTGCGTGTGTGTGTGTGTGTGTGTGTGTGTGTGTGTGTGTGTGTGTGTGCATACCATGAAGCTTGGAATGGAACATGGGGCCTATATTATCACCTTGAGAAGATATCTGCCACCAAGTATCAGGGTAACCTTCAAAAAATATTTTCTGTTTCACAGTAATGTTAACTGGTATTTTTCCTTAAACTTACTTCTAGAATTATAAATATTATTAAAAATAAATTTCTCAAACCTATGACTAGTGTCTTTAATAGCTATTTTGTAAATCAAATGAGACCTAATTTTGTTAAGTGAAGTGGAAACTAAAGGGTTCTTTTGAAAATCAGTTGGATGGTGTTTTGCTGGGGCAAACACGTGAAGGACCATTTTGTTAAAGTGGACACAGGAGTGGAAGGAAGGCTAAGGTGGACTCATGAAGAAATGTTTCACTAAAGCAGAGGAGAGATGATATTCTGCTCAAGCAAGCACATGAAAGGATGTGATGAAGGATTGTTTACTAACAAGACACATGTACAGGTCTGCCTTGCAGTATATAGTCGAATAGCATTTGTCAGGACTCCATAGAGAGAAACACACCAAAAAACATCTGGTGCTGTTTGATGCTGCTTGTAAGGACACAGGCTGATTGGATGCCTACACTGAGGCAAGAGCCATGCAGAGGCAAGGCACGTGGAGGTCATGTGATGTTTGGAGGGTATAAATAGGACTCCACAGAGTGATGGAGACAGAGCTTGGCTTGTTGGTACAGCTAGCTGTGCAATGCTTGTGGGTCTCAAGTCTTCACTGATCTTCGCTTCCCTGAGACAGGCACAACAGAGAATTTCTGGTATCCCTCTGGGTCCCTCCTGCTGACTTAAGTCAAGCCTGAGGCCTGACTGTCTCTGCTAGGTCCTGACTGTCTCTGCTATTCCAACTCTACCAAACTGGACTGCTGATGTATCTGTGAAGTATTTGTGAATGAATCAAGATGCCACAGTCTGCTAACCTGTGAACTGAACTGCTGATTTCCAGATAACACAGAACACAGACAGGAGTTGCTCCAAAGAACTATTCTAAACATGTACACTTTGCCGGTATCCTTTCTTTTCCACTCCCTCTGGTGGGTGGTGGGTTACAAGGGTGGTTAAAGCATTTAAGAACCATCCTTAAAATAAGGTTTGAAAAAAAAATAAAGTTACAATTAAGCATAACAATATTTTAAAAGAGAATCTTGTAGAAAGATGTTAATTCTCTTTCAGGGAAGAAATTTACCAGGTATCTGTTAAATACTCATCAGAAGCAGCACAGAAACACAGTGTAACCATCACTGTGCATTCATTAAACTTTTGATATGAAAAATGTTAAAGCAAAGGAGGGTGAAGAATGTAATGAAAACATTATCATAATCTATTATAAATACTCACAGTCTTATTTAATCTTATGTACACTGGTAGATTGTTTTAAAACAAATCCTAGATAACTTTTCAACATGTGAAATATAGACCTCATTTTACATATCTTAGAAATAATTATTTAAATAAATGTAGAATTGGGTTGGATAGATGGCTCAGCAGTTAGGAGTACTTGTTTCTGTTGCAGAGGACCTGGATTATGTTCCCAGGTTTCAAAAGATGCACAGAACAAGTTTCAGGGGATCCACTGGGCTTTTCTGACTTCTGTGGGCACTGTACACACATGGTCAATTCACAGACAGACAAAACAATCATACACATAAATCTTTTTTAAAAATTAGAAGATTTACATTAAAAAGGAGGTAGGGAGGAGCTAATCGTGGGGGCAGGGAAAACTGTCACCTGGCTGTGTTGTGCATGAGTCAATTTTCAGTTTAAAAATTGAATTCATAAAATAAATAAGCTTGTTTTGTGACAATATCATTCATTGCATTATTTTAATCAATATTTTTAAACCATAATATATTACAATTATTAACGTTATTGAACATACAATCAGCATTAGATTTTCCATAGGTATGCTTTGCAATTGGAAGGTTTAATTAGAGTAAAAGAAATTGACCTTACTTTACACACCTCTCAATTTTGTCCAAAACTATAAAAAAATTCTTATTTTCATGTCTAGCCTTATGTCTTACAGATATAAACTCTGTATTTATTTTACTGTATCTCTATGACCCCATCATATAATTAAATATGCTTTTTATCATTTAACTTACTACACACTCATAGCTATGTCTATATATCCAGCCTGATTTAGACTGGAATTCTTTCTGGGTTTTGTTGATTTGTTCATTTGATGAGGGATAATGCCATGGAGCTTACTTCTTTGTGCAGGATGCTCTCAAACTCATAACATCCTGTGATCATGCTGCCTCAGTCTCCCTGATTACCAGAGCTTCAGAAATGACACATGATATTTGGTTAATAGGAACTGTTTTATATGATTTTTAATTTAAAGAATTGATATGAATGTAGAAGAGACAGGCCTCTTCTAGGCACAGGTAGATTTTGATTAATGGTTCTTTGTTCTGGTTGTGATGGTGGCATCTGTCCACTGCAGGCCATCCTCACTTAAATCAATTATCATAAACAAATCACTAAGCCTAGATCGTAGCAATGGCATATGCCATCTTCTTATATTTCCACTTCTAAGAGTGGATAGCATTCTTCCTTTACTATTTCATGGACACAGGAGCCAATGAGTCTATCTGGCTAGATCTAAAAGAAGTATAAAAGAAAAGAACATAAGTTTAGTTTGAGTCATATTAGGGTACTGTTTGGGTCAAATACTACCTGCAGCATCTTAAGTACAAATCTGCCATTAATTTTGAAGGCATAAATAAGTCGTAATTTTTAAAATGCAGTTTATTGGAATATAAATCCTGATAAAACCTTAGCAAAAACACATTTAGTTTGTATATAAAACAGTTTTGCCAAGTTTATCATAAAAAGCTTATAAATAAAAACATCACACATAAAAGTTAATCAGATCTCCAGTCTATACAACACAAGAAATTTCTGTAAAGTCAAAATAGGCATTTGGAATGGAAGCTTTGATGCTTTACATTTAATTTATACTTTCACTATTGAATATATTTTATGAGTTTATCCATGAAAATACCCCAACACATCATTAGAACTAGAAACAATCAACTTTATATACTCTATTATAACTCAAATTTGTAACTTGCAACCAAGCGCTTTAATCAGACTTAAATTTCCTTACTTGAGAATGATGGGAAACTACATTGTGAGCCTAATTTGTCAACACACCAACTCATAGATGACTGACTACACTAATAACATTTTTGAACACTTTATTAAAGCAGAAGACAAGGGAGATGCTTTTCTTGCTAGTGTTCACATGAGTTTACTCAGAAATGTTCAATGGAGGTAGTGATTGGGAGCAGGACTTCATTTGTTTTGCTGAGTGCCAAGTTTACTGAAATATGACACAGCATGGACATCTAATATAAAGACAAGCTTAGAAGCCAAGAGCTCAATATTACAGATAAGGAACTGTGTTTATAATGGATTTCTGTCTATGCATTTTCATTTTTATTCTTCAGTAGATTCCAACTTTTGTAAGCCTTTATCATCCTCTTTTCCTGCTTCTGATTGTCACGTAGTTAGCATCACTATAATTAGTTATCATTAGCGTGTCTGTCATTTCCAGTACACGTATTTTTTACCAAATAAAGTTGGCACAAACACACACTTTGTATTTACTCCCAGACACTTCCCACACCACCACATTTGTCCTTTACCTCCCACTCCCTGGGATTTGCCTTTGATCAGATGAACCAGGTCATTTTTTCTTGAGTATTTTATGAGAACTAGATTGTGATAAGGTCTTAAGACACAGAAGCACATTGGAATGGTCCCTGTCTAATATGGTTGCTGTGTTCTCCATGTTTCCTCATTAGCTAGAGAAGTGTTATTTAGTTTTTCTCTTTTAATTAACAGTTTGACATTAAAAAATAACTGTTATTTGTAGTATTATTCATTTCTCAAGCTTTGAAAAGTTTGCACATTTCGTGTGTAATCTCCAAGGGGAAATTCTCCAATGTGTTATTTTCTTACAACTGAAACACACACAGAATGCTTTAGTGATAAATATATTATTGGAATAAGTGATATATACAACTTTTCACCCAATTCATCATTGTTATAAAATTAAGATATTCTTGTCAAAAGTAAATTTAAGATGGATCAAATAATTATTATTAACTTAATATACAATGCAATAATAGCTGAATATTTATATATAAAACATTGAACATAATAATTTTAGTATGATGGCATCATGGTCTAAGTACACATGCCCTTTGCAGACAGAAGACTATAAAGCACACTGACTGCTGTGATGAAACATACAATCTTGCTGAATGATATTGAAAGACAACATTTATAGACATTGAGTTGATTAGACGTTTTGTGGTCTCTGGGATTTAAGGAATATATGTAAACAAACGTCTAGTAGCAGAATCAGAAGTGATGTAGAGTTTACCAAACTGAGTGTCCCACCTACCTCAGTGTTCTCCAGACTCTGTGTGGTCAGAGCACAACTCTTATTAGGTGATGTACAAAATCTCTGCTGCACAGTCATAAAAACACGGGACCTGTGTGTGCATGGGGGATTCTCAGAAGCCTAGCCTGGCAACAGTAGAGTGCTTTTACAGTGACCCTTCATTTCACAAGTGAGAAAGCTATCTGATTTTCAAAAATGGCTCCCAAAATTACTTAGACTCATTACTTTGAATATTTTACTGATAATCCATTATCATTTCAATGTAATAAATGCTATGCACTTCTCCATCAGTAATATAATATAAAATCTGTTTGTTTTATATTTTTGCTGGTTATTTACACATTGAATAAAAATAGATGTTCTTGTTTTAGAAGAGAGTTGTAAATAAAATTTCAACCATCCTAAATATGGCTCCTTACCTCACTTTTATAGAACTTCAATTCTCAGTAGTGAGAGATTAACAAATGCATAATATAATACCAGGTAAGGGTCAGAGAATGAATCTTAGAACAACTGACATTTAAGCCAGGGCCCTGGCAAAATGAAAAGAAAAAAAAGAAAAGAAAACATCTGCAGAGGAGGAGCAGCATGTCAAAGACAAGACATTCTGATATATTTTAGCAGACTAGAATATAATAATTATTACTTGTATGGATTAATTCATAACTACCTATTTTGATGTTTAAATATGTAATATGAAATGTTAATGAATTTAGATTAGAAATTAGAAAACAGACTCAAAATGGAAATACTAGAAATAATCAAAAAGAAATAAATATATCTTATCTTCCTCATATTTTCATCTTAATGAAAGGTGATTAATTTTATGAATTGTAATTCTTAGTAAACGGAGTTTAAGATAAACAATACAGTAGATGTGCTGTCTAGGTTTTTATGCATTGTTCATTAATGGTGATACCAAAGCAAATAAAAATAAAAACATTCCTTAACATATTGATAGGTAGCTTAGGCAAAGTAGCCTAACTGAAGTATCAACATGAGGAAAGGTGCTAAATTAGTAAGGTCAGGAAGATAACTGTGAAGTCAATGCCCGACTGCAGTCATAAATGTGGATGTAAATTTGCTTGCGAGTAGCAGCATCAGAAATGTCAGTATGTGCCTAGGATGTAATTATTGCATGGGCTACTCCTTTATTTACTCAAAATGTTAATTTGAAAGACAATTCATCCTATATTTCCTTGTAATTCCCAGCTAATGTTAAATTAAGACAGATACCTTATCTAACAAAATTTCAGCTGTTATTGAAGACTTTTAATATTATACCTGTCGCATACGATAGAGTCAAATTACCAAGAAAAGTCATATTGTTTTAATTTTATAGATCTTAATTTTGGCATTTTAATACAGCCTAAAGGGTATGAGCCTTTGAAATCAAATACAAAAATTCATGGAAAACAACCAGAAACGTCACTAGTACAGACAGTATGATGTTCATCTATATATAGATAAATTTAAAAATAAGTGAAAAGTATAAATGAATAAATTGAAACATGTTTTTTGATAATGTCCATCCCTGTATTTGTCACATTTCCTCTGATTAAATTAAAACAAAAATATTGATCCTCCTGACACAACCCTGTTTGCTGTTAGAAATCTAAGGACCCAAACACTTCTTCCTGTCTCCTTGCATTTGTCCTCTGTATACAGAGCAACCTTTGAAATCTGTGGGATATGCGGGAGTGCAGTGGGGGATGAAAATCTGTGAATTCCATAGCCATTGCTCAGGTGGAAGATTGGGAGAGCTGCCATCTTAATGATGCTTCTCAGTGGGAGACACAGTTTGATGAGGCTGAATAGCCTGGAAGAATCGACTTCAGGATAGAAAGAAAGAGTATCTGAGAGGCGCACTGCTTTTGGGGGCAATCTTGAAATACTGGGTGGTTCAGCTTCTTTCTAATTGGATTTGTGTAATTTTCTGTCTCTCTTTAGGAGAGTGTCCATCAGTTTTTATTTTAAATCCTCAACTAGTATCTGTCATTTCTTAATGTTGAAGTTCATTCGTTTAATTACTTTTGATACTGTCAGTAACTACATCTCTTAATTATTCTCTTTTGTTCTGTAGGAAACTGATGCAGAGTTTCCCTTCTAAGATGCTCACATATTCCCATACTTCTGACGCTGAATTCTGGGTTTCTTGAAGCTGTTTCTACTGATTTTTCTCATCTTAACAGTTCAAGGTTATGATGTGATTAGAGAGGCTTTCATGGAATGCAAGTTAGGTTTTCTTTAACCTGAACATGCAATGTTTTCTTTAAAACATTGTTAATTTCTCTTTCCTTCCATTCTTCCATCTCTATCTCTGTCTCTAGCTATCTTTATCTCTCTTTATCTCTATCATATATCTATATGATATCTATCTATCTACCTATCTATCTATCATCTATCTATCTCATCCATCTTTATTATATATATCATCTATATCTATCTATATGCCTATGTCTATACTTTACTTGTGTTAGGCACAACTCATCTGATTAAATTACATAGGAAAATATTGATTCTACTAATACAATTCTGCTAGCAGTTGGAATTCCAAGGATTCAAATATTCCTCCCTGTCTCTTTGCATGTGTCTTCCATATACACAGTAAGTTTTAGAATACACACACACACACACACACACACACACACACACACACACACACACATATATATATATATATATAAAATGAAATATCCAGAGACCTAGGATTCCCAGTGAGGTCTTAGCCCCACTAAATATTAGAAAATATACATTTTTTTCTCATTTTACAGTTGTTTTAATTCTTCATGCCATATTTTGTGATACTTGCTCAAGAAAAAAATGAAATATATTTGGTGTTCAAAGATTAACATATAATGTTTGAAAGGACTGATCAAGTAATTTGAATTAATAATAAAGGCTTATATTGAAAAATAATTATTACTATATATTTGGGATCCATAAATCAATACAATCAATATACATATTCAAGCAGGTTGTAGGTACCCAATACTACTGAGTGAATTAAATTAAAGTTAAAAGTATTAATGAGCTATCTGGTTGGAATTCATTTCAAGTGGCTCTAGGACACAATACCAAATGACAGAGCAGGAAGATGCGGAGGTCACATTCAGTAATTCTGGCTAAAACCAGCTGTCCTTGTTAGGCCCCTTCTCAAACCCCAGCAGCCAATCACAATGTTTATCATAATCATAATGTTAAAAGACTTTCAGAGAAGACATTCCCCTCAGCTGTCCTTAGAAGCCTATTTTAAGTGATTAAAATTCAATGCTGTCAAGAAGTTCTTACATTATGTCAACTTAAATTTGTCTTGCAAGTTAAGCCACGTTCTGCTGTAGCTCTGAGAGCAGCTGGTCACCATCTTTTTTTATGTTCACCCTACTTAAGTTTGAAGATAACAAGAAAGTCTTCCAAAGCTTCTTTTTTTTTCCCCATTTAGTTTGAGTCATCACAGCTTATTCATATTTTTTCTAGGTTCTTATTTTTCTAATGATACAATTTATTTTCAGGGCCACTAAGCTTTCTGATATCCCTGGGAGATTAGTGGATGGCAGCTACTGGTCGTTTCCATTATAGACAGTAACTTGCCAAGATGATTTCAAATTATGGTTGCCTATCTTTTAATACACTGAAATGACACAATGTTCCCTAAACAACACAAATATAATTGACATCTGTAATTAACACTAGGTCACATTTTTCTCTCTCACATTAAAAGTGTCATCTTTGAAACATTATTCACTGGTTATGTTTGTGCCAATATAGATGTAACCCAGATATATTAGCAGTGAACCATGCCACAGGGAAAGCTTAAATCTTCAAATGCCCTTCACACACCAACTATTTTTAAATCCTCTAAAACAGGGTGTGAATAACTGGCTATGATATTAAAGGGATATTTGTTTATTTCTTTTTCTCAATTGGACATAGTAGGTCTGTGTCCTTACCATACTATTCATGACACTGAAGGGTGAATAGTTGAATCACTCACCTTCATATATTAAAACTAGTGCCTTGAACTATTTAATAGTCAGTAGTTAGAGTTTATACAGGATAACAGGAATGATTCTGGTGCATTTGATTAATGCAGTTAAATACTCAAAAGACTATAAGTCATTAGGGTTTATGCATTTATTCAGTTACATAGTTCTTTAGGAATGCATCTAGTTTTGAAAGGTTGTTAGCTTCCATTTTCATTTGTTTTGCGAGCTTCATTAAATAATGGTGATTAGACTATTCTTTTAGTTTTGACTATGAGGTTTGAGTCAGTTTAAATACAAAATCCTCTCTAAGTCAAGAATTACTAAATATGATATCTGTGAGACATCTGTACCTCTGCCACTAAAGAGACAGTCAGCTGGTTCATAGCTCTATTTACCATAGCTCATCTATTATATCTTATCCTTACATTCTAAACTAATAGAACACCAAACACATGAAATAAGATTAGCAGTTTAAAAAATGGTATCTTGCCCACAAATTATATAGGTGTATTTACACATATCATTATGGGAAAACATCACAATATAATTAAAATGATTATCTGAGTGTTGGGATCATGAGTTATTTATATTTCTACCTTCTCTGTGTATATTTTTCTAATTTTCCTATAGCAAATATGTATTTACTTCTGTAGTAAGAGAAAGAGATGATGAAAAATGTTCGAAAGATAAAACCAGCTTCAAGTACTGTTAAACAGAAAACTAATCATTTAAACTGGTCTAAAAATGTCAGAGTATCTGAGTTACTGACTATACATGCTAACTGACAAGGATCTTGCTTCATGTGTTTTCCTTCTTTAAGTACTCAGATTAGAAATGCCCTTCGTTCACATAATTGAAGTGTATTAACTACAGCAAGTTAGAGAAGTGAGCCATCTCTCACCCCCAAGGACAATAGATCCTCTATTCTATCAGTATAGTTGTAGTTGAATAATGGACATTAAGCACTGACAGCTGGTGTGTGTTGCGGAAGTGTTGGGGAGATCTCAGGCCCCATGAAAATGTGCTGGTGCATTTGTTTCTACAAATAAACATACAGTTATGCTAGGAATGTCATGTAACCGTGAAACTGTCCATTCTGCACCCCAGCCTTGTGGCTGGAAGCACCAGCTCAATGTTCTAAAATTTCACAGTTAGGTTAAAAAAAGAATTCCTCTCAAAGCAGCTTTGAGTTACTTTAAGAATTTCTTTGGGTACTTTAAGAATTTACATTAAGTTAAAAGATCGCCAGCACCATGACTCTATTTGTCTGTGGCACCTAGACACAACACTTCTCAGAAATTTAGACTATTTTCCCTGTTTTTTAAATGTCTTTACATTTCAAACTTCAGTCATGTTCTGTGGTTTTCATCTTGCAAACAGATCTTTAGATGGGGAATTAAAACATTTACTACTATTATAACAGAAATACATAAATTAAAAATATATTTAATCTAATTCATTCATGTTTATAGACAAAATACAACATAATAGCTAAAAATATACTTTAGACAAACATCACCAAGCTGTGTATTACAGATCAAACTATGATGGACCAACTCATTATTAATTTTTTATAAAAATAGTTAATAATCATACATGTGTTATAAAACTACTATAATTAAATAAGTATATAGTTATATATAATTCTCGCACATTTACTGATGTACAGAAAACATTCTATTAAGGTTAGCTAAAATTAAGTCAACACATATATATAGAGTGCTCAGTATGTGCTAGACAATATGTTAAATGCTAGAAAGGCAGCTATGAGCACTGAAATCACCATGTCTAGACTCTCTGAACATTTAATCTCAGCAGTGACAGGAAGGAACAAGCAATTCTAAGTGACTGGGATGAGGGTGATGAGAAAGATAATTTGAGTTGCTGTAAAGATGCATACAAGGAGTGCCTATACCATGTTAGGACAGGTTTGTGCAATAATAATGATTACTTTCAGATGAGTGAATATTAGAGTTGTAAGTTGTACTCTTGATTCTAGGCAAGTACATCCTGAACTAAGGATCAGTGTTTATGTTATTCTAGAAGAAAAAGAAAATGGATACTTTGAAAGCAATAGACAGACTTAGTCATTTTTCCTTGTATACACATAAGTGTATCCTTATATACACACATTAGTGTAGTTCTCACCCCCTCATCAAAGAAGCTTCTTTTTTATGATGGAGACTGACCAATAGAAAAATCAATGACTGGTCAAAATAAAGAGAAGACTGACTGTGAGGTGGTCATTCTTAATCAATACATCTAAAACACATCCTTACATCCTTCCTCAGAGAAGATAGTGGAAGAAGGGATGTAGAAATTCTAAGAGTCTGAGGACTGGGACATCTGATTTGAGGTAGAATATCCTATTTATGACAGGGAGCTGCACTCATGAAATCTTAACATCCCCTAAAGAAGACATATACAGTGACAACATCTATTGATATCCCAGTGTGACTAAAAGTAATCATATAAGACCCAACTTCTATATAAGAGCTACAACTACAACTGACTGAGGCCAGCTTAGGGGAAGACTCAGTTTTCTCCAGTCATGAGCCCACTGATAGGTATAAACTCCCAAGTGATTAAAGTAAATTTAAAATAAATTAGCTGAGGTTATGCATCTCAAAGAAGAAAATTAAATAGGAGGAGGAAGAGAAGAAGAAGGAGGAGAAAGAGGAGGAGAAGGAGGAAGAGGAGGAGGAAGAGGAGGAGGAGGAGGAGGGATTTTGACAACAGAATACATTTCAAAGAATAGCTGCAAATCAATACACTAGATAGTTTTCTACAAGTGGGTTGAGACCTTCCTTTCCTCAAGGCAATAATTAAATTGAATTTGCTAATTGGTTAAAAAAAAAGTCATGTATAGAGCTACTCATCATTTGGTTTAGCAGAATAAAATTATTATTTTCATGAGAAAACAACAAAAGAAAGTACAAGTAGCACAATTAGCTTTAGGGGTTGGAGAAGACATCTTTGTGATTGGAGCATGTGTACAAGATGGTTCATATTGTGCCCGTGTTTGTAGATGTGATATTCAGATGTTGAAAGAATGTTTACTTAGTGGATGCTAATTTTTCTTTCTCTTAATAACAAAAGAGGTTGTCATTTTGTTGAAATCACATGTCAGGATAGAAGCATTAGAGAAAAGTGAAGGAGCTGGAAAATGCTGTTTTGAACTCAGGTTGAGACTGGCGACCATGAGTCTATGCTGAGAACAATTCACCCATTTATTCAGTTGTCAACAGCAGTGCTGAGCTGATTGAGTCTATTGCTAGAAACACTGTGGTCCTGTTATCAAACTCAAGGCATTTCTGAGAAAATATAAGGGGAGAAAAATAAGCTGTGGAGAAAAAAAAATAGCTACGAATAGATAAGGAAAAACAGGGATGAGCCTCTCTCAGCATCACACAGCAGGAAAGGGCAAAGCAAGCCTGAGAAGACAGACCCTCAGTCTGGTGCCACACAGCTCAGGCAGACAAACCATGCCCAGAAGAGTACCCAGTCTTTCTTTGGCTTGAGTAAGAATAAGAAGCCTGAGACCACCTCCAGCCAGGCACCATTTAGCCAGAGTAGACAGATCATGCCCAAGACAACTGCTGCGTGATGCCACACAGCATACCCAACAGGTGCTGAGCACCACTAAGATGAGTAAATGGTAGAGAGATGGAAGAAAAAGAGAAGCAGGAGGATGTGTGCACACTGAAGAGAGGGAGGAATTGACGATACAAAGGTAGTGAGGAACAGCTGCAATGTCACCTAAGGCTCTGGTGAGGTCCTGGCCTGTGCTGCCACCACGGGCTATGTCTGCGTTTGTAACCCTGCAGTTGCAGGGTCCTGTTACCACCAAAGGCCAGGAGGAAGTCCCTGATCTAGGCTGTTACCATATGGATGTCTGAGGGCTCTAGAGAGCTGGCACCACCTCTTGCCAGATAAAGTACTTGGGAAAAATATGGGTCCTACCTCTCACCCATGAATCACAACTGAGCTGGTCTTGGTTGTGGATGAGCTGACTATGGTGGTGTGGCCCCAAGAGAGCTGGTCCCACTAATAGTGTCTGCCTTGGCTCGGGCAAGGCAGAGATAGCGCCTCTTCCCATCCATTTCCACTTATGGCAGGCAGAAGAGCTGCCCCTTGACTGCTGCAACAATCAGGAGAGCAGGCCCTGCACATTAGAGCTGGCCCTCACTGCAGGGTTTTTGGGTGGCCATGGGAGAGCTTGACTTGCTACTTTTCTGTGGCATGGAAGAGGGAGAGAAACCCCGGGGTCATGAGAGCAAGAGAGTTAGCAAGAGATTTGGCTCTGACAGCTGTAGCACTTGGGAGCATGGGACCTGCCCTTCACCTGGGCACCACAGTAGCAACACTGTGGGAGATGCAGCCCAGGGGCATGTATGTTGGGAGAAACGACTCTGCCACCTGTCTGCCTTGAGATGTTGTGGGAAAAGGAGAGATACTCCTCCTTACCTCTCACCATAAATGGCAGGTAGAAGAGTTGGCACTGAGGACAGGAGAGCAGGAGAGTTAGCTGCGGCACTCAGAAGAGGGGACCCTGCACCCAGCCTGGAAAGCCCAATAAAGCTGTCCCTGCAGGAATGGGAGAGGGTGAGCAGCTCCGGCAGGCATGAGAGCTGGAAAGTTGTCTCTACCCTTTCCTGTCTGTGGCACTGGTTGAGCTATCCAGGCATTGCTGGAGCACTGGTGCTGGTGGTGTGGAAGATCTGTCAAGTTGACTAGCTCAGCTATCACCCAGTCCCAAATGATTTGAGTTGGCTGGAGCATGTAAAAATCCAAAGCTGCAGGATCTCCATGACACAGAAATACAAGAGGATGAGGATCTAGTACTGATAGTGTAGTAGAAACCAAAGGCCTGGAAGACTTGCTGCAAAGAATATTTGCAAGTAAACAAATGTGCAAAAAAAGTATACCTTGGGACACAGTGTCACATACTTTGACTTCCACAATGAGACTATGTTTTTGTTTGTTTGTTTGTTTGTTTTGTTTTGGGGGGGAGGAAAGGGCAGAGGGCAGGTGTGAAGAGATAAAGAGATGATTGGGATTGGGGTGCACGAAGTGAAATTAACAAACAACCAGTAAAAATTTAAATAAAAATGTTCAGGGTTGAGAGACTAGGGATTTGAAGATCAAGAACAGCCATTTGATTGGGAATAAAATGGGAGGGTCTTAAGATCTTGGACTGGATGGGGTTGCCATCCAAGTTTTCAGAAATAAAGTAGATTGGGTGGGTGAGGACACATGGCCCACATTGAACAGTGAAAGTAGGAGTGTGAAATAGTAGAAAAGACATGATAATAAGAATCTGAGGGGTTAAGAATTTAGCAGGAGAATGCTCCTCGAGTCTCAACCTTGTCTGCTTTTCATAATTCTAGGATGAGTGGTGCACAGCAGATAATTACTGAAAAATCATTTTCCATAGGATCTCTTGCTTTTTGTGAATTTGTAATTTTGCAGGTAGACACAAAGTTTCTTCTGAGTTATTACGGTACAGTTGAGATGAGACCGAGAACCTATGAGCTCTTGATGGCTATTCCACTGAATTGCAGGTAGCCGCTCTTATTGTTATTTACAAGGGCTCAGGCAGCCTAGATCCAAGGTGGCTCTTCTCTGACTCAGCACACTAAGGGATAAGGTTGCCCAGCTTTCTTCACTCTGTTCTGCAGATTTGAGACTGAAGACACAGTGCAAATGCTCATACACTGGCTACTGCTCCCAGTCTTGAGTTATAAAGTCCTTTGATTTTGACTCGAGAGGCTTCTGTTTTCTGTCAGTATTCAGACAATGGCAACATGCTAACCTTTTAACTGATAGATAGGGTTTACATGATAAACAGGATACACAGACTATTCTCTGTACTCAACAAGTATTTCCAAACTCATTAAGCTTTAACATATTCTATAACCCTCTTCATTCTTGTCTATTAAGGAAGCCACATTCCTTTCCTTTATTATCCTATTATCCCAGAAACAAGAGGGATTTTTTTCTTATTTATATTTTAACTCTAATAAAAGAAAAAATAGTTCTTTAATACCTGTCATTCTTTGTTATGTGTTATCATTCTTACAAAAATGGTATATTTCACTTTTATTAGCTAACATCCATGCATATATTTTCCCAATTACATTTGCTATAAAAATACTTGCTAAGTGTATGACTACTTGGGACACTGTGAACCTTCACTATCAAGAATACTCTTTGCATCCCACAAACTAACTACATTAGTTGGATAAATTCAATTTGATGTGTAAATTCTTTAAATAACAGCAAATGGAGCAAATTGAATTTCAAAGTGGAGGGAAAAAAAATGTGAACCTGAAAAGCATTGGTAAGAAGGTCATCAGCAGAATTAACAAAAAAGTCTGGCAAAGTTATAGTTAGGCAGCCAGTAATACTCTATTGATCAGACGTTCTCAATCAATGAGGCTGTGCCTAGATTATTGATGCAAAGGTATTAAGCAAAATTTTATTTCAGCTAACTTGTTGGCTCAGATGTCAACTGAAAGTCATTTCCCCAGTCAATCAAATCTACAATGAATCTGAGCAGATTTAGCTCTTAAACATTTTCTGTGTCTATTCCATTTCCAGTCGTCTTAGGCTGGGCAACAATTAACACATGAACTAACACAATGGGAAAACACCATAGCTCTGAAAACAAACTCAAAGAGCATATCCTAGAGGGGAAAAAAAAAGCTTAGGAATATTATTTATTTACTGGAGAATGAACATTGGAAGTGAAATGTTGAGTTTCCTCCTTGGCAGTCTGCTTTACCTTTATAATCCTCACAGCGGAGTCTTAAGTCGGAGGTAAAGACAAATCGTTGACAAGAATGGTAGATGGGCTGTGTTGAGATGACCTATGTTTTGTTTTATTTAACTCTAAAATTTTATTCTCTGGTAAGTTCCTAGAAAAATATAATGGAATTGGACCGTATCTATCTCTGCACACCTCTTCAAAAATTTTTGGACATCCTGCCTAATACTACTTTCTCTTCATTTTAAATTTATTTTTTATTGCATTCTGTGTTTGTGTTTATTTTCACTGCTGGGGCAGATCTATAGTAGAGCACTTACTGCGGGACCCTATAGGCTGCCAGGTGTTCTCATATGGATGGAGATTACTTGTCACTTTTATTATCTCACACTTGCCTGAGTCAATAAATCTTCACTATTCACAGAACCACCCAGCTTCGGATATCAGTGCTTATATAGCATTGGCGATTACATAAGAGAACTTTTTAAATTTTTTTCTTTTTTTTAATATTTTTTACTTTTATTATTCTCTCATATGTTATATTCTGACCACAATTTCCCCTCCATTCACTCTTCCTGTCCCTTCCTGCACCTACCTCTTCCCCAGATTTACTCTTTCTCATACACACACACACACACACACACACACACACACACACACACACAAACATACAAAGGAGGCCTCTCAAGAATATCCACCCAATATGTCCTGACAAAATAAAATAAAACTGAGCACAAAATCTCATCTAAAAGGTGAACAAGGCAAGTCATAAGAGGAAAAGGGTCCCAAACTCAGGCAAAAGAATCAGAAATGACCCTGCCCACTCCCACTGTTGGGAGACCCACAAGCTCACAAACCATAGTGTATATACAAAGGACCTAGTTCAGATCCACATAGGGGTCATGCTTGCCATTTCAGTTTCTATGAACCACTATGAGAACTGCTTAGGTGATTCTGTGGGCCATCAAATGGTGTCCTTGACCACTCTCTCCTCCAATCCTTCCTCCATGTCTTCCCTGGGGTTCTCATGACTGTGTTTGTCTATGAGTCTCTGAATCTGCTTCCATCAGTTGCTAGTTGATGAGCCTCTAATGACAATTGGGCTAGGCACCAATTTATGACCTTCCTAGGATTCATCTCTAATTTTATAGTTTTAACATTCCTTTAGTCTCAGTCTCCTCTGACATGTTCTATGACCTGCTTTCCTCTCTTTCTCTTCCATTCCAAACAGACCATTTTCTTCAGTTCTAAGAATAAAACAACTGTTTATCATGGCACCTTGCAATGCAAGGCCAGAGGTGACTATATTACAAATCCTCTTCAAAACATCTTCCAGTTGCTCTTCCTGTCAGTGTTTTAACCACAGAGAGAAGCACACTAGGAAAACATGTAAACCTTAGACAACTCTCATTCTATGGACTGGAAGTCTGTTACCTGTGAATGCAGGGAGACTAGTCATGCACTGTTGTCTTTACATTTTCTTTTACAATCGGAGTTATATTAAGTTCATCTTTTAGCTAGTTTGTTTATTTAAATAGTTATTGGTTATTTTATTTATTTACACTTAAAATGTTATCCCCTGTCCATGTTTCTCCTCCACAAACCCCTATCCTACCCACCCTCCTTCCTGCTTCTATTAGGGTGTTCCCCTACCCACCCACACACTCCAGCCTTACCGCCCTAGCATTCCCCTATGTTGGAGCATCAAGTCTTCACAGGACCAAGGGCCTCTCCTCACATTGATGCCAGATAAAGCCATCCTCTGCTACATATGCAGCTGAAACCATGGGTCCCTCCGTGTGTACTCTTTCATTGGTCGTTGAGTACCTAGCCGCCCTGGGGATTCTGGTTGGTTGATACTGTTGTACTTCTCATGTGTGTCATATCAGAATCATACAGACTTGGTAGACGGATCAGTTTGTTTCTACTGGTCTTGGTCTTGGTATTTTCCTCTTCTGATGACCATTATCATCATTACTAAGTGGTAAAACACATCCTGCTCATTCTGCTTTGATTTTGATACATTGTCAAAGATTTTCCAAATAAAGAAGTGTTCACAAGTGTTTGTAGTAGGATATCAATATTACTTTGGGAGCTTGATTTAACTTACACTAAGCATATCGGTAAGAATGTGTTTAACCTTAAGTACTACATAATTTTATTAAGCAAGAGCATTTATTATTAAGGAAAAGAATCCGCAGCAAGTTTTGACTAACATAAGTAAAAGTTTCCATTATTTAATCTTTTGAACTTTGGAAAATGTATTAGAGGACATTAAGCAATTTTGCTTCTCGACCATCTTTTGAAAATCTCTACTCTGTATGTATATATATATATATATCACTTTTTAAAGTGATTTATTTTTTAAAACATGTTTAATAGCAAATTTCAAGTCACTATAATCACTTTGAGTCGACAGTTTAAGATTTAAATATTGATCCAACAAACAACTACTGATTTTTATTTATTTGTTTAATATTTTAAACATTCAGCTAAGGATGAATGGATATGGTATTTTTCACTTATTCTAATAGGGTTTTAACATCTATAATAGTATTTGTTTTCTTTGATTCAGAAATTTACTTCCATTTTATTAAAGTATAGAATAATATACTCAGAAGAGGTTTATGATAATCAGGAATATAAATAACCAACATAACATGAAATAGATTAGAGGATAAGTATTTTTTTTTCATCATAACAGCTCCAATGTAGAGAAGGCTAAAAGGGATTATTATCCAAGTTATATATAAGACAATAAGATAATTATTTTCTGTTGTTTCTGAAGTTATGTATTAGCTTCCTTGACTAGATATTTTAATTCTTTATGGTCCTTGTCAAAGAAATCAATTTTTGCTTTTGTAGCAAATAGATGTGTATATTATATCATATTATGTTATTTTCAAGTTAAAAAAATCTTTGTACTGCAATCTTTATATGCCCCAATACAGGGGAATGCCAGGGCCAAGAAGTGGGAGTGGGTGGACAGGGGAGCAGGGAGGGGGGAGGGAGGAGGGGACTTTCGGAATAGCATTTGAAATGTAAATTAAGAAAATATCTAATAAAAAAATTGGAAAAAAATCTTTGTTAAAATCGCAGCAAGTTTGACAGCTGTACTTTTAAATCCAGGGTCTTTCTAATTTGATATACAATTTACAAACAAAATACATTAGCATTTGTTGATTTTGCCTTTCATTATACATATTATAAAATGTAGAAATCACCTTCACTACAAGCCACCTTAAGAAAACCCAGTTGTATCTGTTTGTGATTAACCATAAAGCTTCCATATGTGGTATGTCTTTGGATGTATGTTGTCCACTGTAACTTGACCAGGGGTATAATTACACTCTTCCTGAATCAAGCAAGTCAAATAACGTCAAAACCAATCATTTTCATAGTAGATGTTTTGAGAATTAAAAGTGGAAAAATGCTGATAGTAGGATGTTAACATATCACTGAATGGAGCTAAATGTATCATACACTCTCAGAGTAGAAGGTCTGGAAGTTCTGTGGTTAAATAACAGAGGAGCAAATCATGGGGATATTTAAATGTCTTTAAAATACACATCTGTTGACTCTTCAATGTTGTCCAAAACTGTTAAATATTATTAAGATTTCTGAAAACACAGGCTGACTGGGATTGGTATTACATCTTCTGACAATCTTTGTATTCATTTAATTTCAAATACTTTATGTTCTTGGAACCAGCAAACAGCTGGCCTTGGCCTTAGTAACAGTACAGTTAGGATTGTGGAAATTCAAGTGGAGTATAAGGTCAAAGTTAATAGACATTCATTGAGTCTAGTAGTGAGGTGTGACTCACAGAATTCATAAAATATATTTGTTGTGTTAATAAATAACAATGGCACAATGGTTCTTGCCTAGGTTTGCTGGTTTAAAAAAGACTTTAGCATGAAATACTAATACTTTTGCATATATGCATCAGCAAGTATCAAGTTGTCTTCCTGCAAGTAATAGTGTCACCACTAAGACTGGTACTAATTTATAGCAATAATTTACTGCTGTAATTATTCAGGTGTAACTAATAGCCACTATGTGCTTCTAAGAAGGAAAATCTTGGTACAGAATTTCTTTATATACTATATATCAAAAATCATGTTTTCATGAATTAGCTTTTATATAATGCCAATAGAATAAATTTGTGATATATTCGCCACTTAAATGTGATATATTCGTACTTAAATGTGTAACTGCATGCAGTATAATGAAATTTAATTTCCTTTGAAAACAGAGGATAATCATATGTCTGGTTTAGAGTATTTTTTTTTTTTACAAAAAGCAATACCATCATATTTAAATCAATTCTTCTTTAAAGTTAGAATGGTTATTCTTTATATTTATATGCAATGTATTTTGATAGAATTCAACAACTTCCTTGTTAGCCCCAAATTATAAAATATTATGACTTTATCTCTCTTCTCTCTCACATACATGCTCTCTCTTTCATACCCTCCCTCGTCTTCTCTTCCCATTCCCTCTCTCTTGCCCTGTCTCTTCTGAGTTCCTAGTGGCTGTTATAGAAGTAAAAAACTCAGTTTTACACACTTGTCCAAAATTATCTTTGCAGGGACTCATAAGAGGCTAAACTAAGGATGATTTCTGACCAAGTGCTATTTGAATCAGTTTTTCATAGATCAACCTGGGCTGTAAGTTGACTCCCTAGCTTTAGAGGTCTTGCCCCATTATTTGACATCCTTGACTCAAGCAGTGTATAATTATAGGCCTAATCAAGTTTCAATAGTCAGCCTTAATAAGAATCAGAAGCTTGAATTTTGTGCTCAACCATCATTTTAGTTTCATAAATGGAGTGCGGAGAACGATGTGTCCTTGAGGAGTAAGTGCACACTATACAAGTCCATGTTTACTAACATCTAATATGGCACTTCTCTAGCACACTCATAAGTGAAGCAACAGGACAGGACAACACATGTTTTATTGATACTCAGTAACCCAAGTTGTGTGAAGTATTACTTTTTTTTTCTATTAGTTCACCATACACCAACCCTGTATCAGTGACCACTCAAATAATGCTTTGTGGTTTTAATAGTGAAATGCTTGAGAATCAACTTAAATAATTTGTGACTTTATTAAAAAAAAAACAGTAAACAGAAGACAGCATTCTACTATCTTTCTAACACTTACAATACCACACTTGAGGGTTGTTGCATAGAAATCCCTTTGCTGCATGAATAGAATACATGAATGGGATTGTCTGGCTGTTGCTATGCACTGCCATATGTAACATAATTCTCAATTGATGTACCATATGAGATGCTAATCAGTTCTCCAAATGTTCATCTGGAAGACTGAAGATCAGAAGATTGAAGATTGTGTATTAAAAAAAGTTAGTTGAATTCACATTATTGCTATTAACTTAATATGATATTGTTCCTCATCAGTACTAATATAATAATAGTATCATGAAAGAATGAATAAAGATGTTCCCAAATTTTCTTGTTTAAATATTAGCAGAGCTGGGTGCAGTGGCGCATGCCTTTAATCCCAGCATTTGGGAGGCAGAGGCAGGCGGATTTCTGAGTTCCAGGCCAGCCTGGTCTACAGAGTGAGTTCCAGGACAGCCAGGGCTATGCAGAGAAACCCTGGCTTGAAAAAACAAAACAAAACAAAAAACCCACAAAACCAAAAAAAAAAAAATCAAGATTTACACATTAACTCTCTTTTTAAATTTTTATTTCATTTATTCAAGTCATTAGCCCTTCCCAGTCCACCCTCCATCTATTCCTTATCCTGTTCCTCCTTCCCCATCTCCAAGAGGATGTCCCCAACCCCACCCATTTTAACTCTTTAACCAAATTGATAGAAAGTGTTTTTTTTACTACTTTTGCATAGTGATTGTGAAATATACATCTATATTTTATAGAAGTGCTAACATGCACAACATTAATTGCATGGCCATTCTGACACTTTGTTTCATATGGTCATATTAAATCTCAAACAGCTAAAATAATTTCTCTACCAATTTACTAGGAAATTCATAAACTTTAAATAGGAGAGTTTAAAGCATCCAGCATTCCCCTATCCACTATATATGCTCAGTAGAGAAGAACCTAAGGCTTCACTTCTGTTACACATTCTATGTGCCAAATGGAAACAACACAGTTACAGGTTTCAGTTCTATCACGAAGCACAGCTGTCCATTTCACTCCGTTTTGTTCTATGTCTTAATATATGAACCTTGCATTGAGTTATAGAATTTATGCTTACATGGATAATGATCAGTGTTATTTAAATAGTATTCCAAAATTTAAAAACAACCCAAGCATTGTCTAGCTATGATTACATCTCAAAGGAAAAACATTTCATTCATATGTAAGTCAAAAAAGATAAGACATGTAGTACAGTGTTCATTCAGGATCTTCTTAATTTCAGTAATATTTATAAATTTTCTGAATTATATAAGAGCATCTATCCCTTAATGAATTTCCACACAACCCAGTTAGAGAGGAAAAGAGAAAATAAATTCAAAGAGACTTTGAAAATAAAATAATCATTTATCAACACAAGTTCAGAAAATGAAATATCCAACCAAACATCAAGTTCAGGCAATCATTAGTTGAAAGAAAATGAGAATGACCAAAACACTGGATAGAACTATATTGGACTCTTATACTAAGATCAATAGTAGTTGTAACATTATGTCCACTTGGAATTTGTATCTTTTAAATATGAGGACATATACAACTCCAATGCACACTGCTACCTAGTGCATGAGAAACAGAGCCAGTACACTTTTGTTGCCCACAGGAGAGAAGGCGAGAGCTTTCACTATGTACACACTACTCAGTTTTCCGTTTTCATTCATTTGCTTGTTTATATGTTTTTGACATATGATTTTGTTTTGTTGCCAAGGCAACAAAACTCTTCCACAAAAGAATCTCCTACTTGTGATTCCCGAGTGACTGTAGTTACAAGAATATGTAACCACTGCAGGCTCATGTCATTTTTCATAAGGTAAGTCATAAGAAATGAATGAATTGTAGTGCTAAAACCAAACTTTTTATACATGCTTAACACAGTGGCCTGGTTTGAATGGGATCCCACATCTACCACTAGCATGGATAGATGGATTATCAATCATTATTGAGAATGACCTGTCTTTTAATTCAAGGCTATCATGAGGTTCGCTCTCTCTTTCTATCATACATATGACTGTATTTTGTCAACTCTGGTGAAAATCCTTCCTTAACTTATTCTCATATCTATTTTCAAGTATAAGTAATATGAATATATCATTCTCCAATTTGGTTAGCTAGTTTCTAGATTTACATATGCTTTTTTCCAACATAATATTCTTAACATAAGAGCACAGGTATATAGTATTAAGTCTGGAGCAGGGAAGTAATGGATCCCACACAGCTTGCTGTGTTTATTGTGTGATTTCATTAAGCCACTTTGATACACCCAAGTTTTATTCTTTGCCTTCATTTTTGCCATCCTAAGACTATACACATCAGTCCCTTTCTAATATTGACAGCTTTCCACAGTCTTAAAATATTTTACATTTCCAAAATTCTTTGTTGTTACAAATTCCATTTTCAGTAACAAATGTCACATGCACACACACTCACACACACACACACACACACACACACACAGAGAGAGAGAGAGAGAGAGAGAGAGAGAGAGAGAGACAGACAGACAGACAGACAGACAGACAGAGACAGAGTCGGAGACAGAGAGAAAGAGAGCTAGAAATGAACTTGGAACACAGCTCTAAATGTCTTCATTAATTACCTCCACTCAGTTCAGGAAACCCCTCCATGCCCCCTCCATCCATGAAAGAGGAGGTAGAAAGAAGTAAGAGCCAGAGGAAATGCAGAATGGTCTGGAGAACCTGGCCCCCTACATCAACTGAGCAAACTCACATGAACTAACAGAGACTGAAGCAGCATGCACAAGCCCCACACAAATCTTCACCAGGTCTTCTGTGTATATGTTATGGCTTTCAGTTTACTGGGTTTTGTTTGCTTGTTTGCTTCTTTTGAAGTTTTAAACCTCCCCTCCCATTGATGTCAGATAAGGCAGTCCACTGCTACAAACTTAGAAGGACCCGTGGATCCACTAATGTAAACTTTTGGGTTGGTGGTTTAATCTCTGGGAGCTCTGGGCCGTGGGGAGGGGGTGTCCGGTTAAGTTGATGTTATTGTTCTTCTTATGGGGGTTCCTTCAATCTTTACTCTAACTCTTCCATTGGGGTCCATGGCTCAGTCCAATAGTTGGCTGTGAGTATCTTCATCTGTCTTAGTCAGGTACTAGCAGAGTCTCTCAGAGGACAACCATACCAGGCTCCTGCCTGCAAGCACTTCTTGGCATAGGGTCAGGGTTTGGTGTCTGCAAATTGTCTCTGAATGGTCTTTTCTTCAGTATCTGCTCCATAGTTTGTCCCTGCTTTTCCTTTAGACAGGAACAATTTTGGCTTAAAGATTTTGAGATGGGTGAATGACCACATTGCTCAACTGAGGGCCATGGCTGTATACTGGAGGTGGTCTCTTAGGTTTTATTTTCCTGCTGTTGGGTATTTTGGCTAATGTCATCCCCATCAGGTCCTGGGAGCCTGTCAAATCCCTGGTATCTGGGACTTCCTAGTGGTTCAATTCAGTCTTTTTATGGGACAACTTAGTATGTAATCAAGTGCATCTCTGATTCTCATGCTTCCTGTTGGGTTCTTTTCTGACTTGTTCAACTTTGATATGATATTTTTGGTTTTACCTGATTAGAATTTATTTTGTTTAGAAAAGTAATAAATTCTGATAATCAAGAAAAAAAAACTTGTTTTAATTATTTTATCATATAAAATTAACATTTTAATATAATTTATTAATTTTTAATTCTATGTTTACTGGTTTTGGATAGTTAAAAATCTACCATAATGATAAAGAAATAAAAGAGTTGAAATTATTGGTTTTGATTTTCCTTCTTTTAACATTATTTCTCTATTTTAATTTGTTGAAAGTATGAGCCTAATTTTTTTTTAAATTTTAATATGGCTGGAAATTTATTCTAACACGGTTGGTTAGTCATCATTCCCTAGTTATTTAAATAGCCGCTTTTATCATGTGATCAATCAGTACATGTAAGTTTCATTCTTATTCAGTTGTTGGCCTTGTATATGGGCTCCTACCCAATGGCCCAGTCCTTGGATCACTGGGGGTTTGCCAGGGTTTACTATGTGAAAGTGCTAGTTTTTTACCTTCTGACCAAAAATATTTACTAGATGAATATAAATTAACACAATTTTAGACATATGTGGGAAGCACATTTATGTTAATTACAAGAAAGCAGAGTACAGAAAGCATCGAAAGTGTCAAATATAAGGTATTCCATAGCTGTAATTATCTGATGCAATGTGTTTTAAAATAAACTGGCTTGGGAATGACGATTTCCACTCTTGGCTGAGGAGCTACTGACAACTGATAACTTCTGAGGAATGGAGACATTATTTATTTATTTATTTACCCAGTTAGTTAGATTAATTTATGCAAAATAAACCTTGTTCAAGAAATTTAGATAAGTCACCTAGTGAAAAAAATTATCTTATGTTCTATCCTATCATGTTAAACTAGACATTCCCAAAGTAAGGTTTGATGTTTCCTGTGTATAGTAAGGACATTTCAGGTAATTTGTGAGCTTAATATTGATTTCATATTGTGTGTTATGATTTTATTTTTCATTCCTTGTGTTTTGCATTATATGTATAATGTGGTGGTGATTGTGGTGATGGCAGTGATGGTGGTGATAGTGGTGGTGTTGGTGGTGTGTGTTTGTGTTTGTGTTTGTGTGTGTGTGTCTGTCTGTGTTAGAAGTTAATCTCATACTTAAAATATTGATGCATTGCCCCTAAACTCAGGAATGAGGCAAGCTTTCTGCCATGACTGCCTTTATTCAATCTTGCACTGGAGGCTTTTGACAGTACATTAAAGCAGAAAAAGAAAATAAAGAAAAACAAGCTGAAAATAAAGACATACAAGTGTCATTATTTGCAAACAATAACATTTTGTACATGGAAAATTCAAAGGAGTCATCATCATACAAAATTTATTAGAGTTAGTGAAAAATTAAATATGTGTGCAGCAGAGAATATCAACACACACACACACACACACACACACACACACAAATTCCATCACATTACGATATTATAGACAAATACATAAATTGAACTGTAAAGACAATTCAATTTACGGTCGGATCAGGATTAAGGAAACCAACCCAAGCAATGAGTTCACCAAAAAGCATGATATGACACTGTAGAAAGAATAGCGCTAAGTAAACAGGAGCTGCCCTTTTTTTCACAGATCAAGAAACAAGATTTTTACCAAATCCAGGAAAATGACCCTCAGATTTAAAACACATTTTGAAAATCTTGGCTCTCAATTTTTAATAAATATGATAGAAATGATAGTAAAATTAGCATGAACATACATGACACTCTCATATAGGAAGCAAAGTTAAGAACCTCACATTTGCAAAGCGACTGAAACCACACAGTTTAGCACATCACCCAGTGCATCACAGCAAAGGGTCATCAAGTAGAGCAATGGAATAGAATTAAGAGTCCATAGGGAACCACCAAATTTATGGTCAATGTCTTTAAAAAGAGTTTCTAATACAATTTAAGAGGATAATGAACAGTCTCTCCAACAGATGGTACTAAGAAAACTGTATATATGCATGCAAAATATTTGTAGCTTTCTCATTGTAAGTAAAAGTTAATTCAAAATATAGCAAAGACTTGCATGCTAAAATTCCAAGACTGAGAAGAAAATGTAAGAACAAGGCACTGTGCCCTTGAAGAAAGCAACAGCTTCTCACATAAAACAACAACAAAGAAGTCTCAGTAGGAGCTCACTATGAACAACTATGCTTTAGTGTCATCCACAGGAAGGACAAACACAACTCACAGAGAAGATAAAACATTGTAAACTTATGGATGTGATAAGGATTTGAGGTATAGAATCTATAAAGTATATTATAACTCAACAAAAAGATACAGAAAATCAATTTAAAAATAAAATAATATCCCAGTAGATACCTTTCCAAGGAATATGTAAAAAGCTAGTCATGCTGCAAAGATTCTTGGGAAGCAAATGGTAAGAGGACAGCCACAAGTTCAAGATCAGCCTGGTCTATATAACAAGTTGTTGGCTTGACAGTATTCTATAATGAGATGTTATTTCAAAATACAGAGGAGGAGAAAGAAAGCCCATTAAAACTCATACCAAATAACAACCTTTAGTCTTTAGAGAGAGAAAATTTAAAACCATAATAAGTTATTATTTGACATCTACCATGGATCTTTTGAAGTATGTATCATATATGTGAATAAGAAGTTCAACACACTGTTGGCAGAAAGGGAAATTTGTTCAGACACATGGACAAATATCTTGCTGGCAGCTGCTCAAATGACTAAACAGAGGTAATACTCAATCAGAAATTCTACTCCTGATATACAATCAAGGTAATGAAAAATATGTCTTTAGAAAATGTGCACCTGAACAATTGCAACAGCATGATCCACAGTAGTGTCACAAAGTGGAGCCAACCAAAATGTCCAGTAAATAGATGAATTGGTAAAATCTCATACAACCATACAATAACATGTGATCTGGCAGACAAGAATCACTTGCTGAAGGTACTTTATGTCAAGCATAAATTATAAGAGCCTAGAGAGATGTATCAGAATTAAGAGCACTCACTTCTCTAGTGCAAATCTAATTTTCCACATTTGGCAGGCTCACAACCAAGAGTAATCTCAATTCCATGGGATCAAGAGTCCTCTTTTACACACACACACACACACACACACACACACACACACACACACACACAGAGAGAGAGAGAGAGAGAGAGAGAGAGAGAGAGAAACACTCAAACACACACACACACAGACACACATACACAGACACACACACAGACACACACACACAGACACACACACACAGAGAGAGAGAGCGAGAGAAACACTCAAACACACACACACACAAGGAGAGGCAGAGAGAGAGGGGAAGGGAAGGAGGGAGGGAGAGAGAGAGAAAGAGAGAGAGAGAGAGAGAGAGAGAGAGAGAGAGAGAGAGAGAGAGAAGAAAACTACATAATGCAACATGAAACATGAATGTTGGAGCTTGAAAATATTAATGAGTTTCCAGACAAAGAAGACTATATCCTGTAACCGCACTTACAGGAAATGTTCAAACTATGCTCAGCTCTATTGAGCAAGTAAAATAGTGATTACAAAAATGATGACTGATTGCTCCCATGAATTGGTAAAATCTCATACAACCATACAATAAAATGGGATCTGGCAGGCAAGAATCACTTGCTGAAGATTTATTTGTAAATAAATTTATAGTAAATTTATTCTTTAAAGAATGAACACATGGCTGACATAATGCCTGAAACCTCAGCCTGACTCACAACAGCAGCATTAGTCTTTCTGCTTTCACTGGAGTCTCCGCTACCAACTCACGGTAAGGAAAATATAAGCAACTTGTTTCATTAAAGTGTGTCTTTGAAAAAAGCTATTAAAATAATAGTTTTATTAATTCTAAACCCTGAGTACATGCCTTAATATTTTACTTGATTAGACAAGACACAGAAATAATGAAGTGTTATGTTATCTGCAGTAGATTAAATTTAAAGTTATACTTTCATTTGGCATGCAGTGGTTTGACATGTATACAGTTATTAAAAGACTTTATCCACCATTTAAAACATCTATCATCTCTTTACAATAAAAACCATCAAGCTGCATGTTGGTGGCAGACAACTTTAATCCTAGCACTAGGGAGGCAGAAGTATACACACACACACACACACACACACACACACACACACACACACACACACACCACTATGAATTTAGTTACTTTTCAATGAACAATATTCTTTCATTTCTTAAATTACCATATTGTGAAATAGAATGCTAGAGATTGTTCTTTCTGTCTGTAACAGTGTGCCTAAAGATGTTCTCCAGAATTTGAACTGAAAACAGAAAGGAATGCTTTTCCGCAGGACACTGTTTACTTCAAAAAGAACAAACCACATTGACAAATAAACTACAATTATTCAAACTTGGTGGACATTTTCTTAGAAATTAAGCAAGCCTGTCATCTCAAGGAAAATAAATTATCAGTATTTGAAGTAATAAAATTTTAGATTTCGGGTAAGGACTAAATTGGCTAACAGCTTCCATTCCCTATTATAAGTCCAATACTTAAGGCCTTTACTGATAAGATGAGCGATACAATTGAGATTTGTTTTGTTATTTAAAATTATGAAGTGTATCAATGACCTCTTTGCCAATGTTTTCTAAATGACTAAGAAGGTTTGACAAAATCTTGTCCATTAATGTTCAAATTCAATTTAGAAGAAAAATCAATGTGCTTTAATATAAAAGAAAATGATATGTCTTCAAACTATACTTTGCAAGTGATCGCTTAAAATTAACCCTTTATCAGTTGTAAAGAGATGTGAAAAATATTTGGAAATATGTTACCAAAAACAACCTATGTGGTGTAATTCAAATATTTATATATTTAAAGCCCAGTGACCCATGTGCAAGGGAATACTTGAAGATGTATATGTAAGCCAAATATCATATTAAGAAACACATAAGTATCGTCATTCAGTATTTCCAATTATGAACTATATTTATTTTATACAAAAATATTTTGCTTATGATATTTCATTTAGAGTTTATTAGTTCTTTCTCAGTTAATTTGAAAATGAAAACCTTCAGTTATCAATTAATTTAAAGTATACCAAATCCCAGTGATCTATAGCTAGTGAGCCCTTTAAGGTCTGAAAATGAAAAATATTGAAAACCACTGCCTCCAGTAATATACTTATTTAAATTTTGTATTCTGTATTACCATTTGTGCATGTGTGTGACAACTTTGTGAAGAGGATTCTCTCTATCTAAATTTACAAGGCTTATCAGGCTTGGCATGCAACAAGTGTTTTTCCTGTTGAACAATTTCTATACTTTTCATTAGTTGGTATTTGAATAAATATACTGTATCCATCAGAGTAAGAAAAGACAATTGTACTGCGCAAAGAGTGCTTATTATGTATGAGAAATGATCACAAGCACTTTCTTCAAATTGACTTATTTAATCTACTGTGTAGTTTTAGGAAGAATGTACTATTACACTTCGTAGGCTTGCCAGGACTCTAATGTGAACCAAAGGCTATTTCTGAATGAGAAAACATGGAAGACAAATTTAAGCCAAATAAATCGTCCATCAATATTTTTTCTATCTCATTGATTGTGATTGTGTGAATGTTGATCATGTAGTGTCTGGTTGCTAAGTCTTTTAATTCAAGCTGCTAGGGGACAATGGCAATAAGAACTCAGGGCCAGTCTGGATTACAGTGTGAGTTCAATAACACCTGGGCAATTGGCTGAGATCCTTCCTCAAAATAAAGAATATAATGTAGTCTACAGTTCATTGGCCTACCATATGCAGAGAAGGTTGTATGTTTCATCTTAAGTACTAATAATCAAAACACTGAACACAGTTATATTTTTAGGATATCATGAGTTTAGATTCTCTACTATTTCTAAGGAGACAACTCTCTTATTCTCTGTCTCTTGTAATCTTATGGTCCCTTCTCCTATGTCCAGGGATGTTAGATTTTAGGGTTGTATTGATGCATTCATCGTGTCTGGCATCCACAGGATGTGTGATCTTTGTGATACAACCCATTGTAACTTATATAGTAGTATCTGTTTGATGTACAAAGAAGATTCTTCGATAAGGGGTTACCCAAACACAACTTAAACAATGATAATATTGATAGCTATGCTAACAATGAATGGGGAAATCTCACAGGATCCAACTCTACACAGAGAACTATAGGTAATTGGTGAATGCTGAGAGAGGGAGAATTAGCCTCTCCCAAAGATAAGACCCCTAAGGGGTTATCTAAAACAAATCATCATCATTAAAATCTATGTACAAGGTCATACTAAAGAGTCAGTAGATTGAATATGTATATATATATATATATATATATATATATATATATATATATATATATACATACATACATACATATATATATATACACGTGTGTGTATATGAATATATGTGTGTATATTTACATATACATACATATATGTGTGTGTAATGATGATCATAATAATAATAAATCATTAATAACAAAGGAACCATTATTTTGAGAGAGAGAGTAAAAGAAAAAAAGAACACTAGTGGACAGAAAAGAGGTTGAAGGAAAGACAGTAAAAAAGGAAATAAACCAATTCTATTTTGATAAGAGATATTTAACTAAAATATGCTGATTATACCATACAACATTAGGTACTAAATAGGATAAAACATTGTATTGTCTCTTATGTATTCAGACCATTGTGGGTTTGCCATTCATTCTTGCATCAAATAGCAAAACTTTATCCCAAACTGACACTAGACATTTTTTTTTCTTTTTGCAAATGAGAAATATTGAGAGGGAAAGATATTTAATAGATTATTCACAGTTAAAAGATACTTCGTCTTAGTATGACATCATTGATGATACCTCAGAATTATTCTTAATTATTAAACAATATCTTGGCATTTACTTACTACTTGGGATGTAGCTATTTTAGTATTCTATAGGAAAAAATTATAACAAACCACATTTCAATACAATAATTCTCTAAATATCTTCAATTACTGGAAAATAACTAGTATTATAATGCATGAACAAAGGATGATGAGTAGTCCATTTGTCATCTATTATTTATCTAAACTCTACTTACCTTCTCTACATATGTGAAAGTATATATGTATATGTAAATTATATGAATATAAATATATATGTATATGTATATAATGTTTGTGAGATTCTTAACAAACAGCAAACAGCATCCCATCTGTCCTATGACACTTATAAGTATCTATTACTGTTAATGCTAGACAGACATATAAGCAGGTAAGTGCATTTGCAGTTTTTGCAGAGAACTTAGGTTCAGTTCCCAACACCCGCATCATATATCACAACCACCCATAAACTCTGGTTACAGAGAATCTAGCCCATCATCTGAGTTTCACAGGCATCAGGCATGCATGTGGTTCACACATGTGAATGCAAGCAAAACATTCACAAACACAAAATATAATAACCAGGCTCGACTGCCACCTCAGATTATTTGCCCATTAGAAGAAAGGGGGCATAATGAGACCAACCTTCATTATGAATAAATCAGAGCTTCCCATTAAGATCTAATGAGTTCTTATATTGTCCTTCTGATTATTACTTTCATTCCATTTGGCATGGAAAACAGTTCCTCCTTTTTCATTCGTTCTTCCCCCAGACTACACTCAAGGTATCAGTGTTTTGAAAAAACAGGACTGAGATGGAACTCCCACAGCTTCAAATTTGCTCCCTACCTCTCTCTGCTAAAACAAAATGTAGCATTTTAAAATATTAAGAATTCTGCATCATAAGTGATTTAGAGTTTCTATTGATTTCCTGATAGGATGTTTATTGCATAAATCATATTGGATATTTTGTTCATGCCCTGGTTACCTTAATGATAATTTTTTCACTTTTGTTTTTTAGTCATGATTAAATGACATAGCAAATACAAAACCATATGCCATTCATTGCCTGATGCAATATAAGTATTCAACTATTGGTAGACAAGAATAACCTGTCTCAGGGTATTTTGCCTTCACTGATCATATTTTCCTTCCAACATACGGGCTTTTATTTAATAGTTGGTTATTTTTGTACTACTGGGGACTAAACACAGTGTCTTATGAACCCTATGATATTTCTATATGAATGATATGTGCCTTTTCCTGGATATTTAAACAAGACTTTTACTCATGGATTGTAGAGGAATCTTATCCCACCAATATTTAATTCGTCTGACTGGAATATAAATAAGCCCTTAGTATACCTTTAATGGCAAACAGTATAGATAAGGTTAGTTTTTAGAAGGCATCAGCCGTATTTGAAAGGGGTAGACAAAGTGCTGAATCAGGGAAAGAGTTGGCAGGATGAGTCAGAGATAGGATATATTCAACATGATACACAGAAAAGAGAGGCAACAAAAGAGAGAAGCAGAGAGAGAGAAAGAGAGAGAGAGAGGACGGAAGAGAAGAGAAGAGAAGAGAAGAGAAGAGAAGAGAAGAGAAGAGAAGAGAAGAGAAGAGAAGAGAAGAGAAGAGAAGAGACAAACAGGGACACAGAGAGAGAATAGGAGGAGCAAGAGGAAAATGAGTAGATAGTGAAGGAGGAAGTTTTACTGGGATAATTTTACAAAGACTGGTTGCAGATGAACACAGGAGAGGTCAGAGAATGAGAAGGAGCCAGAAGTTTAGAAGAGATTACCAGAGTTAATCTGAGACCAAGCAGACAATTCAGAGAAGCCAGAAGAATCAGCTTAGAGAGGAGTTTAGAGTCAGAAGAGCAGAGTTGAACCAGCCAGCCAGAGTTCAGAAAGAACTAGAAAGGGAAGGGGGACCTTACTCAGCAATAAACATCTAAGGCAACAATTATATGTGGTGGCAGATAAAAGTTACTTTCAAAATGGATGGAGAAAAAAGCATTTATTTCAAGTATATTAAAGTTTATTTTTTGCTTTTGATTTGAGGTTAAACAAAATGGATTAGGTTTAAATTCTAAGGGAAGAACAACATCATAAAATTTATTTGAGAAATAACGGATGATGAAATAGTAAAACACAGAATAATATTATGTAATCATGAAATTTAGTAATAGAATATAAGCTACCTTGTTTATTAATTTACATTAACTATAGAAATTGATTAACCAAAAATTTATAGTCAAATCCTTAAAAACAAGAGAAAATACTGAGCCAGTCATAAAAGTACACACACACACACACACACACACACACATATATATATATGTGTGTGTGTGTGTGTGTGTGTGTGTGTGTGTAAATATTTATAACTTATGATAGAAATAAATTTTCAAGAGAGAAATGTCAGATAAGTAAGATTAAAGAAATAGTCTATAAAATTAAGAAATATTTTATAAACTATGTTGAAATTAGTGAAAATAAATTAATATCATCAGTGAATAATTCAGGTTCCTCAATCTTTTATGATTAATATTCCAGGAAAAGAAAAAATAAAAAAGGAAAAATTGAAAGCAACATACTATCAAATAAATGCTAAAGGAAAATCCCATTAAAGAAGCGCGTTTGTCTCCACAGTATTCCATGCAGAATGAATTTAGTTGAATAGAAACAGCTGAACCTAAATTTATTGCCATTACTTTTCCACTTACCAACTTGTAAAACTTTACTGTTAACGTGATTTCTTTGATTATTTCCATAACTCCTTCCATAGTGGACTTTCTCAAGATTCTAAATAATGTCTCTCACTTCTCGTTCTACTGGACTCTTTTCTAAACAAAACCAAGGAACTATGGATGTCAATAAGTTGGTTGACCGCTGTCTAAGAGGCAAGACATCATGGATATGATCCAAAACCCTGTATAAAATCTCATTCTACAGTTCAGGAAGTGGAGCTGGAAGGCTCTGAAGTTGAAGGTCATCCTCTGCTACATGGCAAGTTTGCAAGCAGATGGGAATGTATGAGAATGTGGTCTCATGAAAAAGATGTACTAATAAAAAGTCCTACACACTAATAGTGGCAGGATGATTCCTTAGTGTGAACTTAAATATGTGCTTGCCAAAGAACTAAGAAAAGTTCTGAGCTTTAGACACTTCCCTACTTGCCTAGAACATTTAGCAAAAATGGAACAAGTCATAGATGTGGTTATAAGTTACCTATCAAACTCCTGAAAGCTGGCAGATAACTAAGATGTATTACAATATATTTTCCATGCTATTTTAGGTACAAATCACAGACTCATTATTCTTAAGAACAGGAGTTTTATTAAGTCGTACTTAATAGAAAGTCTGTTTCTGACTTAGATATGTGTGCAATCATTTTTGAGATTCCAGAAGTCATTATCAATACATAAAATAAATACTAAGTTTGATGGCCTCATAAAATTTTACAATTATTAATTTTATCATAGAAGAAATATAAAAAGGCAACACAACAAATGTTTTCTCAAGTTTTTAAAACAATCTGAGAATTTTTAGTAAGTTGAAACCTTTAATATCCCTGTATATTCTACATATTTATTTTTGAAGAGCAAAACTTTAAAAGAAACAAGCAGGAAAACTTTTTTTTATGAATTCTCATCCTGCTAAAAAAAACATTTTGTTTTTCTTCCAGTAAGTTGTTTCAGTGAAAAACAAATCAGAGGGGAGTTATGCAACATTTACGAAACCGTTTAGACTTTTATTCATTATTATAATAAAAACACAAAAGGTCCTAATTATGTTCTGCCTCTTCACGAATGACTATTTCATTGTGTTCTGGGTCCTGTCATGCTTCCTTTATCACCAAGAAAAACATGACTTCATGCTCATTTTAATCTTCAGATGAATGGTAACAGGGAACAAATAGAGTGCAACTGGGAAGCAAGAGATGGCTGCTCTCATTTAATATTTTAAATAACTATATTTAACCAATTAGTTATGTACAATGAGTTTTAAAATATTTCTCCCATATCTAGAAAATAGAGTAGCCATTTGTCCTCCACTTTCTAAAGATGTTTGCTTGATAACTAATATAATGAGTTGAAATGTTTCTTTCCTCTAATTTGAAGGATTTTCACTGAACAGCATTATCTGGATCTTTGGCTGCTTAAAAAATAATTAAGTAAAATTAATTTGTTCATTGGGATGAAATGGATTCACTTTTGCATTGTCTATAAATTCCTATGGAAAACTGTCAGAAGATATATGAACTTGATTCAAAATTTAGGACAAAGCTATTTTAAGAAACATATTTAAAGCACCATCTATTAAAATTATCTTAATTATTTCAAAATCTAGTGTTCACATTAGATAGTCAACATCTGTTAGTAGTAATACTCTCTTTTCCCCTGCTCTTTTTTTTTTTTAATTAGTTATTTACTTAGTTACTTTTGTGAGACAGAGTTCCTGCTTGCTGCCCAGTCTGCCAAAGTCTGGCATATGAGAAGAGAAGCATTTCTAGGAAGATCCACAATCTACAAGTGTAGGTGCCTTAATGTTCTCACTCCTGTGAGAACACACTAGGCATGATCACTTTAAAGAAGAGAGTGTCACATCATAGTTAGAAGATCATAGATAGAGCCTATGATGACATTTAAAACTTGTAGGAGGGTGAGGTGAATGGTCATAATCGGTCTGCAGTAAGGAATCAGAGAAAAGAAGAAGGCTGGTCCTCATGCAGGCTCCTTTTTATCAGTACAGGACCCAACCATCATGGAGCAGTGCTGCTGATTTTCATGTTGTAGCTTCTCCTTAAGTTAAATGTCACCACGAAGTCCCTTAGTAACACACTCGTAAGATTTCTAGATGAATCTAAATCACACTGGATGGTCAATGAAAATTATCAAACCCAAATCTAAGTTTTGTCAACATAATACTCGAACATATCCCTTTTATTCTATAATTCCCCATATTTGTGCTCCTCTCTTCATGGACATCTCATAGTACAAAATGCATCCAGTTTAATTTCAAGAGTCACACAGTATTTAACAGATTTGACACTTCAATACTCAACACAATAAAGGGTGGTTTTTTGTTGTTGTTGTTGTTGTTGTTGTTGTTGTTTGTTTTGTTTGTTTGTTTTTTTCCTGAGACTCAAGTCAACCTCATATCTTTAGCTGTTTGAAATAGTAAATTATATAACACTAATACTAGAGTGGCACAATGCAAACATTCCTAGTATAGGTAAAAATGGGAGAATATATTTTAAAGTATCAGAATAAAGAATTCAACCCAGCAAGGCAAACATCAAATACTTTATCTCCATGTACAGATCTGAGGATCATGTGGCTGTGCCTCTCCATTCCATCTTTTATGTCCCTCCTGGCTTTATCTGCAATGACAGGAAGACATGTTGGTACCCCATGATACTCCTACCTATTTTGGAGACTGAGGAAGGAAGATCCCTTGAATCCAAGAAATGGGTGCCATATGAAACTCACCCTCATACCTGTCACCATCTTCTGCACATAGACTATCTGTTGAACTACTTTCCACTCTTGCCTGCAGACTTCCTCAGCAGAGGTCTCGTCATCCTAGGATCTCCAACATTGCCGCATCTCCATTACAACTTAAACTATATACCTCCTTAGTTTAATTCTATGGGGTCACAAAAATATCCTTTCAGAAAATTACCTAGTGCCGCACATTGCCTAGTTTCTGATGCTGTCTGTGACCTTGATGCAAGATAGATCTTGAATATTGTATTCCTGTAAGTCCAGTATCACAAGAATACTGCTGCCAAACTCTATTGGAAGTCTAACCAGGATCCTGTCTCTCTTAGACCACAGTAGCCTTGGCCTCTGTGTGACATCAGGATAACCCTGGGGAATCTCTCCATTTACACTGTGTTTTCAAGTGATTTGCATTTTTACTGGGCAAGACTTTGATGGGCAGGGTCTTGCTCTCAGGGCACCTTTTCTGTTGCTCCAGTGCTAATCTTTTTTAAACAAATATAGGTGCTTGGTCTGTACGTTCCTGTTCCTTGTTTACAACTTTATATTCACTCGTGTCCCTTCTCTGACTAGACTGAACCTTTCCATAGCTTTCTCTTTCTCTGATTAGTCTGGATCTGAGTTAGCGCAGTGGGTGATAATCCTATCATAGCTGCACATTTTGCTGTTTTGAAATTTCCCTTGACTCAGTATTTAATACATTATTTTTAAATGGCTTAAAATTTCAGGACATTGGCAGAATGCAAAATATAACCTGAATGCCCTCTAGTCCTGTGCTTGGAGACATGCATTCCTGTTCCTCTCTCTAACCTCATCTGTTAAGATTCTCCTACTATATATACACTTTTCAGCTTTCTGGTATTCTGAACCTATAGCAGAATGTTCATTAAACTCTGCCAGAAAAACAGTAGAAAAATCTAGAGCTAGGAAATCTTTGGAATTTTCAAGCATCGTTGCAATTGCCTACGAGCTGTATCTTTGCTGGGCACCACTCCTTGTGGCCTGAGTCTTCCATCCTTGTGGGGACAAGTGAGTGAGAAGGCACAGAATTAGTGTCTCAGACTCCAGTGGCAGGTGAGAATGAGGCAGCAAGTTGGTTTATTAATTCTTGGGGAGCGGCCTTGATACCCTTCACATTGGTCCTGAGCAAGTGTGGCCTCAAAGTGGTAGTTCCCCACTGGCTGTCATTGTCTCTGTTGCCCATCACCAGGCTCTCAGGCAGGCTTTAGTTTGGCCCTCATGAGGAAGTTGCCTCCGTGGCTGCCTTGCCCATTTCCTCTTTACCAATGTTTATGGTTGCCTTGACAAAATACCCAAGAAAAAAAGCAACAGAGGGAAAAAAGAGGTAGGAACAGGAAGTCAGGATAATATGAGGTGGCTGGTCCCAGTCAAGCTGCATCAGAACTCAATTATCAGAAAGAAAAGAATTCTGGCTCTCAAGTTTTCTCTCTTTTATAAAATAAAGGACCCTGGCCCATGGTACAGTAAATTTGTATTGAAAATGTATATCCTTATTCCAGATAAACCTCTCTAAAAAGTCACTCACATATGTGGTCAGAGGTTTGTTTCATAAACGACTTAAGTCTTTTCTGGTTGACATGGGGTTCAACAAAACAACATGTATAAATAAGTGATTCAAGGAACATAATTATGGACTTTGCAATGAGCAGACTAAGTCACTGGATAATTCCACATTCATATTGGTCCTGTAAATCTGCTTTATGCACCATATCACACATACAATTTGTTTTAGAATAACAATTTAATGGCATAATAGATGTAGTTCCATATTAATCATTATGTTTTTAATACATGTTAATACTCATAGCACTATAAAACATGCATCAATTGCATTAAAACTTCAGTCTGGGAATTTATAATCTCTTCACCATTGATTTACAAAAGGCTTTCAAGCTAAGAGAGTTACAGTGCTCCTACAAAGTTTATATAGCTGAAAAATTGTATAATCTAATACAAAAGCCCCACGTGTCTCTTTTATGATAAAATCACAAAATACTAATTCTGTGTATAATTTTGTTCTATGAAATAAAATTACAAAGATGGAAGATACTTACTGTCATACCTTAAGAATGATTTAATAATGAAGGCTATAAGGCATTCATATACATTTCTTAAAGTATGTGTCAAATCTTTTCTTAGCATCACAGAAAGTAGCCTGTGTGATCAATATCAATTATAGTAGCTAGTGTTAATGAATGTCAGTTATATTCCTAAGACCATGCAATGCATTTTTGCACAAAAGCGTGGGAGGTAAATGGTTTTATTGTCACTTTCAATTAAATAATAAACTCAGAGAACTCAAATTGTCATGCAACAGAAAAGCCAGAATTTGTACCAAAGTTGTTTTAAAATAAAAATCACCTTGTCCAACTATGCCACAGTAACACTAAAAGACATGCTACTCAAAATCACCAGTGTAGGACAGAGTTGAAGAAAACTTGAATTAATCAGAGCCTCAAATTATTCTTGGATAAGGAGATTCAATATTGTAAGAATGCCAATTCTCTCTAAATTAAGCTCAAAATTTAATGAAATCACAATCAATATTCCAACTGGAGGGCAGAAATAGGTCAGAAAGGTGACAGCTATGAAGGAACAGCTTTCAGCTCAATATAAGAAAGCATCTTCTATGAGTTAGAATTTATCCAGAAATGGAAGAGAATTGTGAAATATGTAACTTTACATTGCCTAAGAATTCCAGTGGAGTATGAATCTATCATGAGTTGAATATTAGAAAATGGTCAATTCCCAAGAGTTTACTCACTAGGCACAAACCATACACTTTTATTCCTTATACCATTTAATTATACCATATCTTTACCCAACAGGGACACAATATGGTCCATCTTGAGCAAGAACATAGCTTTGTATCATCACATGGACTTGGATTGGTTTAAAGGTCTACTAAATCCCAGCTACAAACTGAGAACTGTCTGCCCCTTGGTTACAACTCTCCTATACTGTAGTTTTTTCATAGTAAGATATTAACCTTATTGCATTTACCGGGTTAAATATTATATTAGAAAAACCAGAATAGATTATTGGCTACTCTTTAGTTTTAATAAATGAAATTATTATCATTAATATAGAGACACTGGAAATCAGATGAGTTAAACAACATGCTTAGAAAACAGCAGCTATACAATTGAGCTAACTAATGATTAAATTATACCTAACTTTAAAATCCTATAAAATTACACATTTATAATAATCTCTTCTTAGTATTGGAATTTTACAAGAATATGGTGTGCTGAAACAGAATGGTGTTAAATAAAATGCAGGTAATACCTGTCTAACTATGCACTACCAGTTAAATTTAACAGTATATATTTAAACGAACTAATTTACCACTTCTGAAATGAATTGCACAAAAAAGAAAAAATAGAAGAAACTTAAAACCAGGCAATTCATCCATTTATTAACCTGGTTAAGAGCTGTTACTCAAGAAAATGGAGAATATCTATTTTTATGTTTAGAGAAAATTGTAAAGTGTCAGCACTTCTGAGAGCTAAGAGAATTTTTTTCAACATTTCTTAGATATTTTCTTCAATTACATTTCATTTGTTATCCAGAAAGTTCCCTATACCCTCCCCCCTCCCGGCCCTGCTCCCCTACCCACCCGCTCCCACATCTTGGCCCTGGCGTTCCCCTGTACTGGGGCATATAAAGTCTGCATGACCAAG